>JALIZH010018394.1:0-40172 GCA_030522465.1 Rhipicephalus appendiculatus | reverse complement strand
CAACGCAGAAACCGACGCTCTCAGATATTTCTTCTTCTTTTAAAGTGCGCCGCGCGAATGACCCCTCTGTGTCTCCTGCTGCGCGGTGGCGTCTGACGCAAGGTGTGCGCAGTGTTTTTTTTTTTTTTCGTTCCACATCACGAGTGGGTACAGAAAGGGGCCTGCCCTTTTCTTGTGCGCGTCTCAAGGGCAGTTTTCAAATTTAAAGAAAATGTAGGAGCGTTGCGTTACAGAAAACACGCTCAAGCTCCTCCGAGAACTGCATACCGCCAGCGGTTAGTGGTGTCTATAAATAGCTTGTCGTTATTATGCCGGCGCATGCATGGTGCTTGGCTGAGTGGTCTAAGGACAGCGCGCTGCAGAGCAAGGAGTCACTGGTTTGAATCCCCGGCTGCCTTTTTTATATATATACATATACATATCCGGGGCATGACGGCGATGACAAAAACAGCTGAGAGTTTCGATATAATTGCTATTGCAATAAAAACGGTACTCTACATTAGTACCCTGTGTGAAAGTTTCAAAGCAAATCGAGCGACATTTATCACGTGGACTCTAATGCGGTGTAACTGTATGGGAATGCACTTTTGCAGGAGCAAAGACGACTGCCTCCTCAACAGTCCACAATTCAAGATGGGACGTATCCTTGGTAGTCTAAACGTATTTTGAATTGTGAATTGACGTTATAGCTGATTTGTTGCTTCTACTGACAAATAATACAGCTGGTTCACGCTTGTGCTGATGGAAGACAAGTTTGCTTTTCTTCTTAGCACATGTTCTGTGAAGTAATTCTTGCATTATCGACTGACAAATATTGCTGCCACCAAAAAGGCATAAAAGATGGCAGTTAGTGCTCATGCTCACTCTGCTTGGCTTCTGATAAAGCAAGCAGCTCTTAAGCGAAGCTTCTATAAGTTACAGATTTCGGTGGTGGCGGTGGTATTATTTGCGAGAAACCCATCGCCAGCGAGTGTACAGAAATGTGTGTGTACACAAATAGGCTCTCAAAGGTGTGCCAGTCACATTTGTATTTGTATGAGCTGTTTTCCAATAACTGATCCTCTCTCAATCATGGGCTTGTCAGCGATCAGCTGTTTCTGATATGGAAATCCGATCTTTTATTGAGATCACTTGTCATTTCATGTTGCCACATTTCACTGCTGCATTTCATTACTTCACACATGAACATCATTTATTTATTTTATTTATTTATTTCAATCATACTGCCTAATCCCAAACGAAATTTTTGCAGGAAGGGCACACATAGAATATATATACAAAAGTGTACTATCGGCGTCAAATGAAACGCGAACAGCGGAGCGCATGGATTAAGCAATGGCAAAGGTTCAGTGAGCGCAGTCCAGTCATCACCATTGCAGGCACGCACATCCGGTTTGGCAGCACTGCGCGATCCCCATACATTCCGATATTTTTGCGTCTGTTCTAGTTCGGATGTTCAGAAACAAACTAAAATAAAGGAAATAAAAGGAAGGGAAGTGACTAAAAGCGTTCGGCACGCCCACGCCGGCCACCATTATCACCATATCAAAACAAGGGCACCAGCAAAAAAAATGTAGGAGGATAGCACAGTGCTGCCAAACCGGCATTGCACGCCTGTTAATGGTGATGACTGGATGGCGCGCACTATAGCTTTGCTAATGCTTGTTGCACGCGCTCTGCTGTTCGCGTTTCATTTGACGCCAATAGTCCATTTCACAGATAACAATTTGGAACAATTACGAGTAAGTTCTACGTAACATCATTTAACAAACAGATATGGCTAGTATAAAGAATGCATTCATACAGGAGTTAAAAAGAACGCGTCCTAAAAAAAATAACAATAAGTGATAAAAGTAGTGTATACTTAGAATACACATGTAATGTGTGAATAGGTCATTACAGGATATAAATAATGTCATTACAGAAAGCAAAATGGTAAGGTTTGTACTATGCAAACAGTTCATGTTTGGGAAACACATAGGCATAGTTTTCAAGAAGTGACAAGAAGTTGTATTAGTTATTACAGGTAGTTGAATATGTAGGCAAACTATTCCATACCCTAATGGCTTGTGGAAAAAAAAAGAGAATTTAAGAAAGTCAGTTTTGTACTGGTATTCCTGAAGGAATAGGGGGTGCTTATGACACGAGGGCCTAGTTTCTGGGTAAGATAGGTGTTTGTTGCTGTCTCTACGAGGCTTAGATAGTTCATCTAAGATTTCGGAGTATTGAGAATAATAATAATAACAAATCCTTTATTTTTCGTCAAAAAGATGAGGGAGGCTGGGAGAAAAAGCTGAGAAGCAGCTTGACTAGCTCCTGCACCCCCCCTCCCCCCCCAAAAAAGTACACTTTGGCGAGCTTTTAGAAGTGCAAATCAACAGCTTTATTAACAAGGTAAATGAACAGAAAGTGAGAAGAAATGAAAGGGAGAAACAGGATTATCAGCAACAATGCAAAGCATATTCATTGGAAATAAAAGTAATAAGAACACATTGCAACAACTTCTGCAAAATTAAACACCGAATTTCAGAGAATTGTATATAAACTCCGATAAACGCCGGATTTCATTAAAAAAAATAAACTCAGAAATGCACTCTCCGAATTTCAAGAAAAATAAACTGCGAAAACACGGGGCCCTATTTATAAATAAGAGGCTACAATTACATGAAAAGAATGCAGGTTTTGACTTCCGCTCATCTAGTGACAACTGGTGGCAGTTATTAGTCAAGCACAATAAAGTATTTTTGAAGGCTCCTGTTATAGTAGAGCATAGAGATGTTATGAAAAAGCCCAACACCACCTTTTTTACTACACCTTTTTATACCTTTTTTCTTGGTTCCTTCATTTGTCATTTTCATTTGCCATAGCCTCATTTTATAAAGCTTGGTCGTGGCTACCTATCCTGACCTCTTTGCCCCCATATAAAACCTACGTTATCTTAAAAATATTTAGCACAGATGCCATGCAAGGAAGGAAAAAAATAGATGCGCATACACAAAATACAGACACGGACTCGGGAAACACGGACTAGCGCTGTGTCTGTTTTTCCATGTTTTTCCGAGTCCGTGTCTGTTTTTTGTGTATGCGCATCAATATTTTTTTCCTTCCAAGTATGAACCAACTCGCCCAGCAGCAAGTTTTATTGTGCCATGCAAGCGAGCAGCAATATTTATGTAAGATGTGTGACATGCATGTCATATAGGTTGTCATAGTTACTGCCTTTTGAATGTTATTCAGTGAGAAGAGAAAGAAATGAATTTTTGATAGGTATGATTGGGGAAAATGGTTTTGCCAGAATAATAAACACATGCAGTAGGTATGCAGGCATACTTTCTTCGGTTAAATTTTTTGGCAAGTGTAGTAGTTAGTGGACATTTGGTTTATAATGGTGTAGGTGTGGTGCAGTGAAGCTGAATCCGCAACTGACCACATATGGAATGAATTTGACCAGATGCAGTGACTGTTCACTTTTATGCTTGCAGCATTTCCGACAGCTCGGAAGGTGACGAAAAGAGGTGAAGGTACACGACGGGTGCTGTACTTTCATTTGTCATTTATTTTAAATGACCAACTGGTACTTTCCATGCACTCTTCATCAAACAGACAAATCATTGCAAAACCCTGGCATATACTTGTGTCTATGTGCCTCAGAATGCCTTGTACAATTTGCTCGTTCTTACCATGCAAAATGAATGGCAGATGACACTTTTTAAAATAATGTGTTTTCTTGATGAAAAATGCTCTTGAAACATTTCTTTGCTTAACGAGATATCCTGTGAAATATGAATGCACTTGCACTTGTCACAACGTTCAGCCAAGTTGCTGGCCATAACCTTTGTTGTTTTCGTTTATTAGTCAAGCACTTCACATAATTCTTAACATAACTGGGTTCAAGCCATAACTTCTTGCATATGTTGTCAAGTTCATTTATAAACTTGTCTTTCTCACTGTTTGAACATTGCAAATGACGCGAATTCCTCAGATCAAAATATTATTGTCCCAGTTTCATCATGCAATAGAGTGACATTTTCAGCTTATATTTATTTTGTGCTTAAAGGAGTATTGACACGAATTTTAAATTTTCATATTGTTGCTCAAAATAAAAACACTGGTGCTGAGAACCCTAAGAGGTATCACGTTGCTTCATAACACATTGAATATATATTTAGTACCACTACCCCCCAAAACAAGTCATTTTTGGTATCGATATTAAGGGCATGTTTTCACAGTGACATGTCAACACAGGCTGATGGAAGTCTAAGTCACATGGGGCAGCAACTCGTGATGGTACTAGCAGCAGCTCTCTCATCTGCTGTCATTTGCACGTGGCGCTTGTAAACAATGACGCATGAATTGTTGCCCAGTGACTCCAAAAGCAATTTCGCCTGCATGCTGGATGTGGTGTTCCCAAACCCAGCGCACAGTGTTGACTCGTCATGATAATGTATATTGTGGTGTTGCCGGCTTGCGGATGCTTGGGCAGCAAGAACTTTAAAAATCAAAGTAAAATATTTTATACATGTTTTCTGGCTGGGGTGTCAAACATTGCATGCCAAGGAAATGAAAAAAAATTGCGCACATCTCCCCGTAAGGGAACTCTGAGTAGTATGCGAAGCAGCCATGGGAGTTCTGTAAAGCTGCTCTTTATTCATCATCGTAGGTGACTTTAAGCTCTGGAGAACGTTTCCCCTCGAGTATAACGGCCTTGTGGTCCATAAAGTATAAAGTTAAGGGATCTTGCTGCAAAGGTTGTCATTTAAAGTTTGAGAGGGCGATGTCTATGCACGTTCCCCTGATGGTAGTAGCGTTAGCTGCCTGATGTTCATGAAGGGCAAACGCGGAGCGATCAGCCGTTCCTCCACCGGGTTGAGTTGGGCTGGTGATCCGGTTTCTGCGGGTAGTGGTAGCCGTACGTCACGCTCATTGCGGGGACTTTGCCCGCCACAAGTGAATCTTTGCACGTAGAGCAAACGGCGTACTCACTGTGGTCATCGGCGGCGGCAAACTCCCGTGGCAAAACGGCGATGGCGTTGGCGCGGGACTGCTCGTTCTTAATGCTGGTGATCTTTGTGAGATCGCCATAGTGGGTACATTCCACGTGCTGTGCCGTGATGGCAGAAAGAGAATGTGTGGTCTGGGAACGCGCTTATTTTTCATCGGCATCAGCGTCATCAGTGTCATCGGCATCGTCATGGCATATAATGGTTACCTTGCATGTGCTGTGCCGTGATGGCAGCGTCATCGTCATCTGGCTATGGCGGCGGCACACGGCGCTAGGGGGGACAAGCCTCGTTCATAAGCTGCTTAGCATCTAAAATGTTCTTTTGCATTGCCTCAAAATTGTGTCAGTACTCCTTTAAGAAAGCTTTAAGCCCTCTAAACCCAAGAATGTTGGAAAGTGGCAGAGCGCTTTGTTTCTATGAACTGGTTTTTATTTTCAGCACCAAGACGGCAATGGGGAACATCGAGGATGCTACTTCATGACCAGATGGGAAGATAGCTGTCAATGGGGAACTTCAAAAATTATTTTCTTCCTTAAAACAAAAATCGTAATAGTAAAACTTGTCATATAACAAGAACTATTTATTTACTTTCTATTGAGGCATAAAGCTGGTTTTTAATTGGAGCACCACATGGTGTGAATTGCATCTCAATATGGACCATGTGCGATCTTTTTTTCGTAAAATTTACAAACTTCAGTTCTCTGAAAATATTTTTAATGCAAAATATACCTTCTGCAGACTAAGTATTCATTATTCAAATATCCATGCATGACGCAAATTATAAAAGAAAAAATGCAAACATAGAACATTCTTGCAAATTTCTAAAGTGTATGTGGTAGAAAAATTGCAGTAACATTATTGAGCTTCAAACACCTTACACAAGTGCCTTTGCTTAATATGTAAACCAAATTTGGTATTGAAACAAGGAACGATACTCTCAAAATAATTTTTCCAACAAACTACACCCAGACAACATTCTGTGAAATTTGGAAGGCTCTCACGTGACCAAAAATTTTTTTGTCATGAAATATTCTAGCAATTCATTGTTTTCAATGCACTAAATGAGCACAATTTTTTTCAATTACATTTGATATGGTCTCCAAAATGGCTGGGGACGTTTGACGTGGTATGAACCTTTTGAAGTTTCTTAATCTTTCAACTGCTGCTGTTCAAGTGAAAACTGCAAACAACCCTTTATATGCTTTCTTTAGCTTCATTGTATGTAGGCTTAAAATTTCCCCTTCCTCCTGTTGCATGCTTTTATTATAGTCAATTACAACCTAAAAAAAACAAAAAAACCTAGCTTCGCCCACGGCCATTGCTGTCCCTCCCGTGGATACTTTGCATAACTGCTCCATCAAATAACATTTACTCATTTTCGTCACCTCAAGCATTTCTCAAGTGTTTTAGATGACTTTTCTATTCAGATGCACATTTATGTCGCTGGTTTTAGGTAGGAAACTTGGAATATCCTGGTAAATTTCGTTGGGGATTCTGACATCTCTGCCCAGCCAAATGTAATGTTTCGGGTAGCAGCGGTGAATCTTTAGCTTTTAATATGCATAGATTTACATTGGTCCCAGAAAAAGTACTTACGGTTCGAGGGGAAATCAACAACCACGACTGTCCTTTGCAGGTAAAGAGCAGGAGTGCTGAGGTTTTGTGGGTGGAGCTTATTCTTATGTTGTAAATAATTACAGTTTCGTACCACTCAACTCCCCTTTGAAGGCTGCTGTAGAACTACCCCTAAAGTTTGCTGTTGGCAGTAGGAGGCCTGAAACTCCTGGGATATTTGCCTTGTTGCGGTGCTTTCTCAGCCTTCTGTAGGGCAAGCACATTAAATGTGAGTGAGCACATTAGACAGAGGCTGCAGGAACTAGGGCAACAGTGCACCTAAATGCTCTTCAGAGTTCCTCACTTTTGAAAGTAAACAAAGCTAATGCCAGCCACTTTCTGGAAACAATGGGTACGTTTGGAAGGAAGCTGTCAGGAGTGTTGGAAAATAATGAAGGCAGCAGCAATAAGCTATGTGATCTTCACCAACGACGAACTCTGCTGTCTTTTGTGTGTGCTGTACATTGAAGTTCCTGGGCATTGGGTAATTATCTGGTTATTTCTGTCATTTTTGTTGCTGAATTGCTAATTGTGGACCTAGTTTGTTTTATGTGACAATATGAATCCATAGATTGTGCTCACTCATAAATGAAAAGGGAAGAATGTTCTCTATATGTTTGATCTTTCGTGCCCTCCTTTTAACTGGCTGCCTCGTAGGCTTGCCATAACACTAAGTCCTTGTGCTCAGCTGCAGCTTAATTGAAATCATTCTTTTGTTAGCAGTGGTTGGCTTGCCATTAAAATTCTAATCCCAGGAGTTTGTAAGAGTAATGACAAAGTGGAACGACAATAACCAAGGGCCTTATTTCATACTCAACCTTTAACTGGAAAAGTGTCAAGGTCGTTTGCTAATTTCAACATGTGCAGCTAACTTTAGGGCTAATGAGTCAAGTTTTTTTAGTTACTATGCTTGTTTGATGACATTTAAAACTGTCTTTGTAAAAAGAAAATGAAAGTGTAAATGGTAATGTAATAATACTTTCACCTTTTTTTTCTTTTTTTCAAAAAGTGACATGATGTCAGAATTCGGTGCTATAGTAGATTTTCTAGAAAAAAACCTGGTATGAACTGCAACGCTTGCTGGCATGAAGCTATGAAAAAACTTCAATTTATGGAAAGAAATCATTGCAATTTTGCTTTTTGATGACTGGTGATACTTTTGAATAAAGGAAGCAGCCAACAAATATCAAATGATATGATTAGGAGTGTAAAAGGCTTATAGTGACAGTTAGTTGAAAAGGTGTTATGCCGGTGTTAAAGGTAGGAGTCCACTTCAGCAAGCACTTGCACTGCAGCAAAATGCTTAAGGATAAGTATGGATTATGTATTTGAGTTTTGCAGTAATTTAGAATAGCACAAATGCTTTTTTTTGTGGTTTTCTTATGCATGCAGGTATGTGGTACTTTCACATTTTGTGGTCGTGCCTCCATCTTGTGTATTACAGAAGCCACTTGCACCCCCCCTCCCCCCCCAAATTATTTCTTGAAAAACCAGCTTTTAAATATTGCTTTGATATTGCTTTGACATTCGCTTTCATTTAATCATGATGGAAGTGTTGAAATTCTCAGTTGTGAGATCAAATGAATGTTAAACAATAATGAGCCACGCTCTCAAAAGTGAAATGTGGTTGAATTAATGCAGGGATTTGTAATACCTGATGTCACATTAATGCAAATGGACTAGTTTTCTTGAAGTTCACTTATTAGCTGCCTCCATTGAAATTTAATTTTCTTTTTGTTTGTGTATGTTGGGCTTTGGTTTAACTATGGTGTGCTGTTTTCTTTCTGTTGCAGATGCCAACGGTACATTTGTTACCAAGTGTGAGGTTGCATTGTCGAATCCTGGCCATGGCAGCTGTATTGTTACAGGGAGCAAAATGCAAGAACATTGATATGATGCGCTTCGACTTAGATGTACGGCACTTGACGTGAAGAAGCAGTTTAGAGCGTGCTACTCAATGGGTTTCTCATGAACCATTATGGAACTTGTCATTATGAACCATTATGGAAAGTTGTCAAACCTTATCAACTATTAGTCTGATGAAGTAGCAAGCTGGCATCATCAGGGCATTATGGCCCGGCCTCTGAACTGTGTAAAGAATAGGTGTTTCAATGTCTCTTCTTTTTAGCATATATGAATTTTTCCTTAGTTTGTCATTTTACAAGGGGCTTACTTATTAGCATCGAGAATAATTAGGAAAAGCTGTTGCTGTTTCAGTTACTCAGCTTTGACTTTTTTTGGCGAAAATGTGTTTTCAGTGTCTTCTTTTGTATGTGCTGTTTTTTGTGCAGTGATATGTTCAGAATTGCTGAAACTTACCGAGTGCAACAAATCTTGGCAAATATGTTGCATGAAGGCACTGAGTGCATCATCATAGCTACATTTAACAAACTTTAAAATTTACCTAAATCTTTACATTCACTCATGATAATATAACCGGCAGTGAAATTATTGTTAGCACATTTTTGTGCATGAAAGGACTGCATGTTATCTTTCTGCAGTTGCTTGAATCACACAGTTAAGCAGAGTGGCTTACCTGTATTTTAACATATCTGTGTGAATATCTTTGTGTGTGTGCATATTCATTTGTTCAGGTTGACACTCTTTTGCAAAATTAGGTTTAAATTGGTTAAAATGCCAAAAGGTGCACAAATTTCTGTGATACCTTTGTTGTGCAAGTTAACAAAAAAGTTTTAATATTACGGGTGCTTCTGAGGCACAGCCAACCTTAAAAGTAATTTTTGGTGGTACTTGCACATTTTAATGACTTACAAGGGAAAGTCATTCTTTTCTCATTGTGCCCTAAGGTGATTAAAAAGCTAGCAGTACATCTTTTCTTTGCCTGTTTGCAGGTAAGCTTTTGTTCAGCAGAAGTGTCAGTTGTGTAACCTGCAATTTCTGGGAAGTAGCTTGTTGCCAGGGTACCTGGTAGATTACTTTTAAAATGGAGAATTGTTGCACTATAGGTGTCACTCGTGTGCATTGTTTGTAGAAAATTTTGTATGGAATCTGTGTTGTATTGTAACAAGGAGGTGAGGAGGCGAGATATAATTATGGGTAGCATCTACAAGTAGAGGCACTATGGCAAAACCATGCACGAGAACCGTCGTGTCTTCATTGTCTTCATTACATTGCATCCTTATGGTGCCTGCCTGTCTATAAACTATCTTGTAAAAATATGTTCTCTCTGCTGCTGAACACAAAGTTTGGTTTTCAACTCGCAGCTGTTTCAGCTGCATTTTGATAGGGATTGATTCTGAAAGCTCACGTGTTGTGTGGTCGATGCACATCTATGAAAAAGTACAGAGGGCTAAAGTTAGTTTGGAGCTTCACACTGCTGTGTTTGTCACAGCTCCAGTATGCATTGAGACTGTGAACTCCAGTGTTCATGTCTTTTGTGTGGCTTTGTAATGTCTCCTCTATTTGTGCTGTAATACTGACTTTTTTGAATATGACTCTTTCTCGAGAGCTTGAACTCTTGCATTATTGGTGCATTTCACGACTGCATTTTGTGTGTTATATTTTTCTTGTGTGACAATGTACTTATTTGTCAGCCTCATCAGCTTTCTTTGTACTAATTTCACTCTTGTTAATGGTCACTTTCTTGCGCCTGTTGTATTACACAATTTTTTTTTTTAGCGCTTGCTACAGGAGGTGTAAAGATGTCATGTTAGTATTTTCTTTTTCCCACCCTTCCTCCCCATCTGACATCTCTGTTTTTACAATGCCCGTGCTTTGCTGAAGTAGTTATGTTTATGTTAAAAAATGATCAAGTCAGTCTAAACTGAGCAATCATTCCATATATATATATATATATGCAATCCTGTCGCACATAAAAGCAGTCAGTGCTGCAGTCTGCCTAGGGAGTGCAGTTTTTCAATAGCTGCTCTCTTGAGTATAGTTCATATTTTTAGTGAGTGCTGCATTTGTTCTTTTCTCAGGCCTAAAGCAGTAACATCAGTTAACTGAAATTTTGCATAGGCAGTTGATGCATAGAAATCCCGGCTTTTGTGTGCCCTCCTTTATAATTTCAATGCTGAAATCATTCTTATCAATACTAAATGTCTTCTTTCACTGCCATATTAGCTTGTGGCAACCTTCAAATTTCCAACTTGTTGACAATTGGCTTAGACAGCTTTGGTATTGTTGGACTAGCAAACCTGACTTACCGAGCTATATTTATGGTTTCTGTTTCATTAATACAGTGAAGGCTGAAAGGGAGGGTGACATCGAGGAATGTGATCTCGTTGAAACAGACCTTGTGGAGCCCGATTGTCCTGACAGCTGCCCCGTGAATGGTATATTCTAATTCATTCATTCATTCATTCAGTATTAGTGCTTCTGAACAGCAAAGGGCCTTGGTAGGGGTGCACTTTGTTGAAATTGCATATTAGACTAAACATAAAATTTAAACGAAAAAAAAAGTCAGTTAGAGGCCATGTGCACAAAGGAAAGATATCTAAATGTGGACTGTTCTGTGGGGTAAAGGATGAACGATGTGGCTTTGGCAGCTTGCATCGAGAATGTAATAAAAAACAGGAATTGGGCCAGTCCTGCTTTTAATGCAGAAGACAATATCCGGAGCTAAGGTGTCATGTGAATCTAGACTGTGTACAATTTTAAATGACAATAACACGTCAAAGTTTGTGCTACGGCATTTATTGGCCAATTGTGTTGTTTATGTTGTCTCTCTGGCATTTTTGTTATTTGCGCTGTAAGTACTGCGTTATTCCTCCGCGTGAGGTTCTGCCAGCTGCAGCCGAGGGCATTTCTTTGGGTCAACGCTAATTGCATCACTTTTGCAATGTGCTTTCGTCAATTAAGTGCATCTGTAGCATCATTGGTTTGGTTGTAATGAAAGCTAGTTTTGTGCAGGAGTGCTGTGTGCCAGGGGCGTAGCCAAGGGTTGGGTTGTTTGAACCCCCCCCCCCCCCTATTTTTTTTACGAGACCCTGCTTTCCCTTCTGGTCGCCTTAAACAGTTACAGATGGCAGGCTATGAGGGGCAAACACAAATATAGGAAAGATGGTATTGGATTAAAGTTAATGTTAAGTCGAATCTGGGAACAATGGTAGTTTACGGGTGCCTTCAAGAATAGTGAAAGTCGGTATATTTTTACAGGACCTTCCCCTTATTTGCAACAAAATTTTACAGGATGTGGTCTGTTTATTTACTTTGTTTTATTTATTTACTTTCAAATACTGCAGCCTAATGCAGGGCTATTGCAGGAGTGGGCTACATAAATACAAAAGGAAAGAACTTAAACAGTAATATCACAAGTGCTTCAACAATAACTGATATCGCCACCTCCTGAGCACAACCGAGTACAGAATGAGAGAAATAGATCATTAATATGATACAAATTAAGTGCCTCCAAAAAAATCAGATACATTTATTTCACGAGCTGAACAAGGTAGATCATTCCAGTATTCAATAACTCTTGGAAAAAAAAGCTATTTGAACATGTTAGTGCACGCAAGAAATGGCCAAGTTAAGATTGTGACCACGTCTAGTTGGCAGAGTACTAGCATCATAGGTCGGCAAAAAATGTGGAGCTCACTCAGACTCACTCATGAAATACATTTGGTCCTTGGAACTCACTCAGACTCGGACTCTCCAAAATTTTCCTCAACCAAGTTCACTTGGACTCAGACTCTAAAATTTTTCTCAGCTGGACTCGCTCGGACTCAAACTCACCAAAAGATTCACACAAAGCAGAGCCCACTGCCAGCAGGCTTCAAATATTCCATTGGCAAAATGCAACTTTTTGAGCTGGGGCCCTTTGTAACATTTTGATTAAGGGATTCTAATAAGGCAACTTTGTTGTAATGAGTATTTCCTGTACTTGTGTATGTGTACATGATTAGCCTCAGGGGCATTAGCTAGCACCCCTTTGAGGCTATGGCAGCCAATGTGGGACACCTCCATAAGAATTCACGTTTTAAAATTTTTGTAGTGTGCACAAAAGATGGGGACACAAAGAAGGGACAAACGAGTGCTAACTCAGAACTGTTTATTTTCTTGAAAAGGACTAAACATATAAGCACCAATAATCAGCATAGAGCATGTGCGGAGCGAGTCATGTGACATATGGGCAGAATACAACCGATTAGACAGTTTAAAAAAGTGAGTTCCTTATCAGTAAGTGCCACCGAAGGTTGACCGAGACATTTTTTTCCCACACCTTATATAAAACGCTTCCGTGACCTCACGTGTTAGTTTATCATTATGAGCAAACAAAGTATCTGTGTCACAGAAAACTGGATTATAATGACATAATTTGCAATGATTAGACAAGTGCGAAAAGGTTTCTTTTCCCTAGAACTTGCATGCTCTTTTAGACGTGTGTTGATGCAGCGGCCTGTTTGTTCTATATACATATTTCTGCAAGTTAGCGGTATCCGGTAAACAACACCTTTTCTGCATTTTGTGAACTTGAGTCTTCTTTCAAACCACAGCTACATTTTCTTTCCCTTATGTTATACTTTTTTTTTTAAACAGCCTGGCACAAATGTTGTACCTTTATAGGAGCGCTGAAAACAACCTCAATGCCATACCTGCTGGCAACATTATTTAATGCATGAGAAAAATGATGAACATAAGGCACAACTGCACAGCGCTTTTTTGCCTTGTTCCAAGCTATTCCTTGTAGGTGATGATTCCTCACCCTTCACTATTCATATTACTTTGTCAACCGCTTTGCTGTTGATAGCCTGTTCTGGGAAACCTGCTGAAGTTAACCTGGCTACTTGTTTTGAAAAGCTTTCTTTCATTAAGTGACTGCAAGACTTCACTATAGCCCCTGTAAAACACGAAACTGCTATTCTGTTTTTTACGATTTTTGAATGCCTCGACTTGTACCGAGTAGGGGTTTTTCTGATCTAGGGCTGTATATCCAGCGCATGTGGTTAGGTAGAAATCGCACTCGTAAGTCTAGAAACTGTGGTTGTTTATCCTTTGCTATCTCATGTATGAATTTGAGCCCCAGGCCACATCCATGAAACACTTTCAGTACATTCACTGCATTGGACCCATAATCAGTGCCATCAAATATAACCAAAAAATCAACAAAATTGAAGATTATTTTAGTCAAGCCGTGTACTGCATGATGAAGTCTTTGGTCCTCTCGTGCTAGAAAAATGAACTGAGTAAAGGAAGCTACCTTCGAACCTATACACATGCCGGATTTCTGCACAAACATTGCTCCATTCCACCCGACAAAAGTAGAATTCAGGTAAAATAGCAGTATTTCCATAAAGCTTTCCACTGAAATTCCGCATTCATTTCTAAACTTAATTTCATCATTATCTTCACAAATGCGCAGTTTTACGCTTTTCAACAACTCCAGGTGCGGAGTCGAGTAAAATAAATCTTGTACGTCAATACTACAGGCCTCGCATCCCTTTAAGTTGTCTTCTCTCAAATATTGTACAACTGCCTCGGAATTATCTATTACGAGCGGGTCAGAGATTTTCAATGTCGAAAGCTCTTTCTACATTGATCTGTTTTCCAGGAAGAGTGAAAGTGGAATCGCAAAGACCTACTGGAGGAGCGGAGAAAGCTAGCAGCTATGAAATCAACCATGCAGTTACAGAGGCTTCTAAAGATGTGGTGTCGGCTGTCCGACAATGGTTCAAGAACAGTGAGTATATTTTGGAACTACAGTACCTCATTAGTTCTGTGCTGGCATAATTTGTCATTTGCTTCTTGTACCACAGGGTCTTGTGTGAATATCGGCATGCATACTCTTTTCTTTTTGCATACGACATGCTTTCACTGACTATGTGTCACAACTTTCATCTTTTGCTCCTCGATGCAAGCGGTGCCTGAATGTTTCAGAACTTTCTGGACGGTTTCACTTCTGATGACATTGCATGCACAATGTTAGCAGTGGAGCACATTCAGGAACGTGGTTGTACTTGCATGTACCAGGATTCATGTATAAGTAGTCAAGGCCTATGGCTTGTCGTTCAGATCCTTGACAACTGTCGACTGTGCTTGTCACTATTGTTGCGTTGTGAGTGTTTCGTTTTGCTGGGCACTGGTTCGCCAAATACGTAGCGTAATCATTACCAGTTTGAATGTTGCATTCTTCAGTGTCACAGCCATTGACAGTAATATTAGATGTGGGCCTGTGAAAAATTGGGCCACTGTGGTATTCATGCATAGCATGAATTTCACAGATTTTTTGACAATATGTAATGGCTTTGTTCTGAAAGCACTTTTCAGTGGGGGGCAAAATGCAAAAACACTCATGCTTATGTATATGTGCTAGCTTATGAAAATCAATGCAGAGCACTCCAATCTGGTATCATTTTATAAATCCCTGCGCAGTTCTGGGACATTAAACTTAACAATTTAAATTAACTGTCTTTGTTCTCACACGTCCAAATCTTTCAGGTATAAGACAAGTTACACGATGTCATGGCCCTGCGGGATTATAATCTCAACTTTTACGGCCATTGTTTTCTTTTACAAGTACAGTACTCACAGGTTGAAATGCATAAAATTAGGGCTAGGTAATGCTCATACTTTCATTTCCAGCGTTGACAGTTTATTTCATATCTGCGTAAATTTGACTTGAACACCCACATCAGAGCCAACATTAGCTTTAGATACCAGATTTGCAGGGAGTTGATGTGGTTGCCATGAGCAGTTCCTCATAGCGCTCGCTGTACTAAAAAAACAAATAATGTCTCATTTCAATTTGTGAGTGAAGTAAAATGATGTCTTATTAGCGTGTGTCCGTTATGTTGACTTTTCATGGCCATTATTTTCTTTTTAATAAAATGTTTTTTATGCAATTCTTTTTAACACTCATTTACTGGTAGAACCGAAAAATGAGTTATGGAGATAGACAAAGATGAAATTTCTGGTTCGATTAGGAAAAACTCTATCAGGAGTGCTCCAAATGCTTTGGCAAAGTGTACAGAGGTGACACTTATGTCGCGCACATGTATGTTTGAATCACATGTGTAGCACATGGTATCAGTGCTGTCACTGGAAGTCTTTATTGTCTCTAATAATAATAATATGTGGGGTTTTACGTCCCAAAACCATCTTTATTGTCTCCGAGGATGATAGAAGCAAGGCAGTGTAGGTCGAATGTGAAAATGATGTTGAATATGTTTTTCAGTGTGAGAGGTGTTGTGCACTTCGAGTTCTTGCCTCACTTTTGTGCTCTGCACAAGTGCAGAGTTGATGGCCATTGTGCATTTGGACACTTTGTGCATTCTTATTTTTTGTCTCCTGGGCACTGCAAGCTGACATTATTTGACACATCACTTAACGCAATTAACTGCGGAAAGTCCAATCATTTTATATTATTGGAAATTATGGCAACTTCTTCACCTTTATATGTTCTCTGAGAAGCTGGGTTAATACAAAATGCATAAAATGTTAAATTTCGGAAGAATTAATCTGTAGTGGAAATAGCTTGTTGATAACTTGCTTTCTCAAATCTCTATGAGCAAGGACTCCCTCTGAAAAAAGCATTGGCTGTTGGGGCTTCTGGTTACGGGAGACTCACAAACAACGGCAGTTTTCGCCCATGCACCCCTTCGTCGAGGGAGGCTTTCGTGTTGAGAGGGAGGCTTCCGGCGACAGGGTCTGCGGGAACGGCGCTGCCGAGGTGTTCTCGCACCTGCTGCGGGGTACAAGTGTTGGTGGAGTGCATTTCCGGGTGTGGATGTGTGTGCCCCGAAGGAATTCCACTGCTTCGGCAGTTAACAGTCGACCAGCGTGAGGCGCGGTCTTCGGTGTCGCAAGTCTTGCGTAGGTGGCGAGTGCGGTGTCCCGTGCAACGAATCGAGTCTGCTGCAACACCGGGCACCCTCGTCGTCTACCGAAGCTGGCGAGACCATCAGCGGCACCCCGTCAACTCCACTACGAGCACCACGAGCACCACTAGCTGGCATGGTCCGTACGGAACTTTTTATTGTGATTTTCTTTGGTTACCATGTTATTTTATTATACCCAGCTTTAAATAATTGACTTAGTGTGCGCTGCGTCGCACGAGAAGCCCGAAGTAGGAACACGATCTTTCTTGCAATATCTCTTTGTGTTCCTTTTAGTCTCCATCATGTCGAGTTATTTTATTAACATACGGCGTTGTCTGTATTTGTAGTTGTAGTGTTCTTTTAGAGCATAGTTTTTTTTTTGTTTTTTTTGCTGTTAATTTTTTTCATCGTGCATATTTTTTTTGTTTCCTCCTAGTTCACAGTGCAATTCTTGCCGTTGCCCATTTTTTAAAATTAAATGCTTGTTTGTTCTTAATGAAATGTCCGTGTCTGCTCTATGAGTCCGTCGGTCCAAACCAAACATCACTACACGTGCAACCCCGCACGGGTCGACCAGCCTACAAAAATTCGAAATGCACCACTTCGAGGCCTTTCAGGTGTCGCAGGCTTAAGCATAAAGTGGAAGCCTGCGAGTCTGCCGCACGCCGCTGTTAGATCGGCGGGGCCTCACACGAAGTGTGTGACATATTCTGGCGTCCGCGACAGGACCCGGTCAACCACATGGTGGTGTCTGGGGGGACCGACATAACTCTGAGCGTGCAGTGTACAGCCGTCCTGGTATTGCTTTGTTGGTCGGCAGCTATTTGTTGCAATGGAGGACACGGAGTTCGATAAGCTCCTGGAACAGGGCAGGGGCTTTGGTTTTGAGGGCAAAGAGTTGTACGATTTTGTGGACAGAGAACGTAGTAGACGTAAAGAGGAGCGTGATGCGGAATGCGCATATTTCAGACAACACACGGAATTCGAGATGGGGCAAGAAAGGGAAAGATCCCTGCTCCGAATTCAGGAAGAGAGGGAGCTTTTGACATTGCGGCAGCAGTCTACTCCGCACTCAGGACAAACCACAGGCTCAGAAACGTCATTGCGCATGCATCCCATTAGCCCGCTCAAATTGATGCCGCCCTTTAACGAGGATCGCGACGACCTTGACTCGTATCTGAGAAGGTTTGAACACGTGGCACAAAGCCAAAGGTGGCCGCGTGAAGACTGGGCTACAGCCTTAAGCCTCTGCCTCAGCGGTGAGGCATTGAATGTTTTCAGCCGCATGCCAGTGTCAGAATGCACGGACTATGAGAGGCTGCGAAAAGCGCTAATGATCCGTTTCCGTCTTACTGAGGAGGGGTTTCGCGATAAGTTTCGAAGAGCCACACCATATAACAACGAGACCTGCTCACAGTTTCCTGACTCGCCTGAGAAACTTCCTCGAGAGATGGGTTGAATTATCCGGTGCGGGCAACAGCTATGAGGCGCTCTTCGAATTAGTCCTAAAGGAACAATTTTTGAGCACTTGTTCAACCACCCTGGAACTTTTCCTGAGGGAAAAGACAGACGCTTCACTGAGGGATATGGTGCAAAGAGCTGAACGATACACGAAGGCGCATGGCTGGCGCAGCTTCTCGAGGGGTGCACCTGCAAGGGAAAGGCAGAAAATGCCAGCTATTCCAAACGGGGCAGAGCGGTAACTACCAGCCGCCGGCCGGAGATAAGAGGCAACCGGAGAAACGTTGTTTCTTGTGCTCGAGTACAGCCCATAACGCCGAAAGTTGCAGGCTTTCGAACGGTGGCAAAAGCGACCAAAGAAAACCGTGTCAAATCTGTGGAAAGCCAGGCCACCCTTCTTGGAAGTGCTGGAAGAAGGGAACCCACAAGGACAGCGGGGCAGCTAAGGAGTCGGCAGCGGCCTGCATTGATGAGGGATTTTTAGAATTGAAGAATGGCGAGAGAGTTCCCGTCGTCAGTGCAGGTATCATGGAAAAATACACAGGAAGTTACTGAGCGGCTTCCTGTGCTGACCGGCTTGGTAGGAGGCAGAGAAGTTCGCGTCCTTAGGGACACCGGCTGCAACACGGTCACTGTCAAAACGAGTCTGGTCAATGACGGTGATTTTATTGGAACAAGTGCTCCAGTCTACCTCCTAGACCGCTCTGTGAGGATGCTGCGTGAAGCGTGGGTCGACGGACCTCGTAATATTCGGGCCGACTGAAATCGAAAATGCATTGAAAACCCGATCTATGACCTCATCCTGGGTAACGTAGAAGCCGTACGACCGGCCGATGACCCAGATTTACACTGGAACCTCCCGAAAACGCCTGAGGCAGCGACCAATACAGCCGTATCCCAAGACTCAAACGCCGAAGTGAAGGAGCCGCTGACGGGTGACTGTACTGAGGAGAAGCCAAAGGGACCAGAAATACCTCAAGCAAACCCCGCGGTTACACTCTCGCAGAGCTGCAGGCAAACAACTCAGAAGAAGCTGCGGGTACCGGAGGGTTTCTCTGGGAATTAGCCAGGAAGCACTGGTTGAGGAGCAGAAGAGCAACCCGACCTTACAAGCTGGGTTGCTCTTCTGCTCCTCAACCAGTGCTTCCTGGCTAATTCCCAGAAAAATGCAGCAAGAACGGGGACCGGCACGTATTTTTCACGCAAGATGGATTGCTTCAAAGAAGGTTCGTGTCGAAGTCGGGAGAAGAGTCCTCGCAAGTGGTCGTACCAGAAAAGTTGCGTGCTTCAATAATGCACCTTGCCCATGATGGCGCCATGGGAAGGACACCAAGGGGCGAAGAAAACGCTCTCAAAGGTTCATGCCAATTTTTCTGGCCTGGGATGCAGGCTGACGTGAAGCGATTCGTTGCGTCCTGTGACATCTGTCAGCGCACTGCGCCCAAGGGGCACACCAGGAAAGTACCCCTTGGTCAAGGTGCCAATAATTTCCACCCCCTTCGAAAAAGTGGCAATTGACATAATTGGGCCGCTTTTTTCCCAGGTCGACGCAGGGCAACAAATATATTCTCACAATGGTCGACTATGCCACTCGGTACCCAGACGCTGTTGCGCTTTTAAGCATAGAAACCGAAAGGGTAGCCGAAGCGCTGGTGGAGATGTTCTTGCGCGTAGGTGTGCCTCGTGAGATACTCAGTGACCGGGGTACAAACTTCACCTCCGAAGTTATGAAGGAAGTCAGCCGGCTGCTCTCTCTCAAGCAACTTCACACGACTCCGTACCATCCTATGGCGAACGGCCTGGTCGAGCGGTTTAATGGGAAGCTCAAACAGATGGTAAAATGCATGTGCCAGGAGAAACCGCAGGACTGGGATCATTACCTCGCTCCGCTGCTATTTGCCTACCGCGAGGTCCCACAGGAAAGCCTCGGATTTTCTCCATTCGAACTGCTATTCGGAAGGAGTGTTCGAGGGCCGCTAGCGGTTCTTAGGGGAGCTGTGGACAGATACGGCTCTTTCGGAAGAGTTGAAGACCACGTACGAGTACATGATTTCCCCACGGGAGAAGTTAGAGCACACCTGTCGACTGGCGCACGAAGAGTTAGAACGTGCAGGGGAGCGGTACGGCAAGTACAACTTAAAGAGCAGAAAGCATTCCTTGAAACCGGGGGAGCAGGTACTGATCCTATTGCCCACTGATAACAATAAGCTGCTAATGCAGTGGAAGGGGCCCTTCAACATTGTCAGCAAAAAGGGTGACGTCGACTACGAAGTTGAGGTTGGGGGCCTTAGCAAAATGCTTCACATAAATATGTTGAAGCGTTATCAGACCCTGAAGCCCTGAGATTACTGGAGCTGGGGCTGTTGTCAACTGCGAAGACCCGGAAAGTTGGGACATCGAGCTTTTACAACCTCGTCAAGTACAATCTTTCTGGGACGTGAAGATATCTGATCACCTGTCGATGCAGCAGAGAACAGTGGTCACCCAGTTACTCCAAGAACACCAGAAGATCTTTTCGGACCTTCCGGCTAAGACAGAGCTGGCTGAATGCAAGCTAGAACGCCCCGTGCACGTCCTGACAATACCCAATGCCATTTGCAGTAAGAGGTATTATAGAGGAAGAAGTTGCCAAAATGCTGAAGCTAGGCATCGTGGAAAAATCCGAGTCTCCCTTCAATTCCCCTGTGATCGCTGTGCGAAAGCCAGATGGAACACACAGACTATGCATCGACTTTCGTAGACTTATTGAAGTCTTGGTGGATGATGCTGAGCCCATCCCTCGGTCCGATGAGCTGCTTGCGACGGTGGGCACGAAGCAGTTTTTATTGAAGTTCGATTTTGCCAAGGGGTACTGGCAGGTGCCCCTTGCGCCTGGAGGCAAGATCTAAAACAGCATTCGCTACCGAATCGGGGCACTACCAGTTTCGATATATGCCTTTCGGGAATAAAAACTGCACCGGCTGTGTTCACTACACTCATGAGGCGCGTGCTCTCTAGCATCCTTGACGTAGCGTACTACTACGACGATGTACTGGTAGCAAGCTCCACGTGGGAGGAGCACTGCCGAACCCTCAGGGATGTATTCTTCCGCATCTCTGAAGCGGGGCTGACAGTCAAACCAGCAAAGTGCGAAGTAGGCATGCAGCAAATATCTTTTCTTGGGCATCAGATCGGCGCAAGAGAGCTGTCTCCGCTTTCCAAGACCTTGGAGAAGATTCACAAAGCGCCCGGCCGGCCACAAAGCGACAGGTGCGATCCTTCCTTGGGCTAGCGGGATACTACCGAGAGTTCATTAGCGATTATGCGACATTGACAAGCCCGTTGTCCGAACTCACCAGGAAAGGACTCTCTAACAATGTGAAATGGGGCCCGGGTCAGGAGAACGCATTCGTCCAGCTCAAGAAACGCCTCACGACTGTGCCCATACTGAAGCTTCCAGATTTCGAGTGACAGTTTGTCCTACGGACCGAGGCATCGGATAGAGGAATCGGAGCGGTGCTCCTCCAAGAACACTATCAGGTGCTCCACCCCGTGGCGTACGCTAGCCGAAAGTTGCTTCCCCGAGAGGTCGCGTACTCTACTGTCGTAAAGGAACTTCTTGCTCTTGTTTGGGGAATAGAAAAGTTTCAAGTTTTCTTGTACGGAAGACGTTTCCTTGTTCAAACTGATCATGAGCCTTTGAAATTCATTCAGGGGGCGACGTTGTCGAATGGACGTGTCCTCCGTTGGAGCCTGAAGCTCCAACAATACAGTTTCCGCGTACAACACATAAAGGGCTCTGAGAATGTAGGGGCAGATTACATGAGTCGAGTCGACGATCAGGAGGCTTGAATTTGCCCAAGTTCGATGAAACACGGATGAGGGTGTCGCTTATAGAGATCTATGGCTTTGTCGTTCTCTTTGTTTTGTTTCGCTATTTTATTCCTGTCATATGGGCACACACTTTGTTTTGCATGAATGCATCCTATCTTCACGATTTTTGTTTGTGGCCTTTCTCTTTTGTTTTAGTTTGGAAATGTCCGCGGTTTCCTTTGTTTCCTTTTTTTTTTTCGTGGCGTGTTGAGTAATACATGTACTATAGCAAATATCTTTTGTGATGCCTATCATTGTTCGCTCGAAGTGATGGTTAGAATATAACTCACTTGCCTTTGAAGTGTGCGCTTTTTTTTGTATGTTTGTGTGAGACCGTGGCCTAGTGCGTTAGATGTGGCTTCGGCCATATGGTGACAATGAAATGGTGTGCGTCTTGTGTTCTGTGCGATGTCGTCCACATCAGTGAAAAGGTGCGTGAAAAATAAAACACGTTCGTGAACAACCAGAACACCGAGAACTCTCGTGAGCACTGCGTGTTTGTGATTTTCTTGAGTATTACGCAGTAATACTCTTGAGGTGAGGGCTGTGTCACAAACGTCGGCAGTTTTCGCCCGCGCACCCCTTCGTCGAGGGAGGCTTTCGTGTCAGGAAGGAGGCTTCCGCCAACAGGGTCTGCGAGAACGGCGCTGCCGAGGCGTTCCTGCACCTGCTGCGGGGGGACAAGTGTTGGGGGAGTGCATTTCTGGGGGGTGGATGCGTGTGCCCCGAAGGAATTCCACTGCTTCGGCAGTTAACGGTCGACCAGCGTGAGGTGCAGTCTTCGGTGTCCCAAGTCTTGCGTAGGCGGCGAGGGCGGAGTGTCCTGCACAACGAATCGAGTCGGCTGCAACACCGGGCACCCTTGTCGTCGACCTAAGCTGGCGAGACCATCAGCGGCACCCCGTCGACTCCCCTACGAGCACCACGAGCTGGCATGGTCCGTACGGAACATTTTATTGTGACCTTTTTGTTACCATGTTATTTTACTATACCCAGCTTTAAATAATTGACTTAGTGTGCGCTGCGTTGCACGAGAAGCCCGAAGCAAGAGCACGATCTTTCTTGCAATATCTCTTTGTGTTCCTTTTAGTCTCCATCATGTCAAGTTATTTTATTAACATACGGCGTTGTCTGTATTTGTAGTTGTAGTGTTCTTTTAGAGCATAGTTTTTTTTTTGTTTGTTTTTGCTGTTAATTTTTTTTATCGCGCATATATATTTTTTTTTTCCTCCTAGTTCACAGTGCAATTCTTGCCGTTGCCCATTTTTTAAAAATTAAATGCTTGTTTGTTCTTAAGAAAATGTCCCTGTCTGCTCTATGAGTCCTTCGGTCAAACCAAACATCACTATACACGTGCAGCCTCGCGCGGGTCGACCAGCCTATGAAAATTCGAAATGCACCACTTCGAGGCCTTTCAGGCGTCGCAGGCTTAAGCGTAAAGTGGAAGCCTGCGAGTCTGCCGCACGCTGCTGTTAGATCGGCGGGGCCTCACACGAAGTGTGTGACAGGGACCTCTCATCAAGTTTGGTGGTGCAAACAGTAAGGAGGTGCAAAATCATGCTGTGAAAATCATGCCTGCAAGGTATCAAGACTGCTTGAAAAAGCTGAAATTGAAAGCCAAATTTCATGCACGCCATAACTCTTGAAAGTGCCTCATGCACTTTTAGCCAAAGACATGGTAATCTGTACTAGTGCCATTCCCCAAGATGCACATGGCTTCCATTCATTGCAGAGTGCAATTCTGTGGCTTAGTTTGTACAGGTTTACAATGCAAACTTGAAGTAATTTCTGAACTCTAGAATTCACCTTGTGCGTCATTAATGGCGGCACTGCGAACTGCGCTTTGGTGACGCAGTGGGGGGGGATTCAGCTTTTGTGGTCTGCTATGCTCTGGCTAGAACATCAGCATTTTTGTTATAGTTCACTCGCGTTGCACAGCGCTCCTGCACTTCTAGCTGTATTTTCGTCGTGTGATAGTTCTATAAATGGCTGCCAGCTACAGTAGGTTAAAAAACGTTTACATTAAATGCGTCTTCTATATACCCACAGCCATTGCGGTAAGGATCATGCCTCCGAGTTTGTAGCGTAACTCACTGGGCTCGGTGGCGTTTAAATATCTTACGTGAAACCACCACACCAACGTCTCGCCAAGCGAATTAACTAGAGACTGCGCTGTTTTGGAAGCGAAGTGTGATCAATTTTGCGGCTTATTCGCAAAAATTAGCGTTGTGTAAACCGACTTGAGTTGAATGAAAATTCAGACTTCACTCCAAACTGTAGTCATGTGAACCTGTGTACACAAAATGTTGAACGACAAAATAAAATTGATAAGTTCACCGACCAGAGGTTTATCACGGACAACTAGCTTAGATTGGGGTGAGTTGGATGGACATTAAAACTTGTTACATGTACCATCAGCGCCGAATTAAACACCAGCAGTGATGCGTGTGGCACAGTTTGCACCGCTATGATTAGAGATAGATATGTGCATGCGATTTGCCGCTCGTGAACCAAGTTCGTGCTTTCGATCGCTCTGTGCTGCCTAATAAGGTGTGCGCATATGTCAATGGTGATGACAGGACGGCGCGCTATGCAGTTCCTAATGCTTGGGCAAAGCGCTCCGTTTCGTTCGACACTAACAGTGCAGCTTGGTAAACAGTAGGAAAAGAATCAGCGAAAAGGGCCAGGAAGAGGAGAAAGAGCGCTCTTTCCCATCATTCTCTTGGCCCCTTTGACTGATTATTGCTATTCTTTACCACGCTTTAACAAGATTGAATATTTTAAGGCTGAAGCCTCAGATTCCTCATCAAACGCGAAAATTGACCGTTGGCGTCCCGCGTCGGCGGTGTCAACGCGAGTGATACAAAAATCATTACATGATGACGTCACCATATAACGTCATCATGATGTTGCAGATCACCAAAATTCGTGATATCATAACGTCACTATGAAGTCATACTGACGTCCCATAACGTGACACCACATGATGACGTCATCACATTGCATCGTCGCATTGCACTGCCTCCGTGGTCGGCCCACCAGTTACACAGGCAGTGCAAAAGCAAGGGAGGTGTACAAAGCTTGTAATGCCTCTGATCCTGGAACGCAGTACAAAGCCACGTTAGGTCCAGAAAGCTTTCGGAGGGTACTGCCTAATAATAATAAGTTTATTTCGCCATAGTGGGAAAACATAGTCTTGGAAAAAAAAAGATCTTATGTAGTTCACACACGCAGTAACTCGTCCGTCAGCATGGCTTCCATAGATTTTCTGAGAAAAGAGCATGATTATCCTGGTAAATAAGTTACATCTTCTCGAATGTGCCACCTACTGTATAATTGAATGTGGTCTTCAAATCTACTTTTGTGGTTTAGTTTTTTCCCTGAAAGCAAATATTTCACTACAATGAAGCGAACTCACTGTTAGTCAACACCTTATCTTGTTGCCTCTATGCCAGTGTCTTGTCCCTTTGCTGTTTTCGAATTTCAAAAATATGTTAAGCATTTTGTTGTTAAGCTTCTGAAACGGACATAGCTTGTGGGGAATTAATCACATAATTGCTGATGAGCAATAGTTTGTGCCTGTTCTTGTGGTGTTGTCTTTTAATTGCATGGTGTCACCAGATAGCCCAAAGCTAGTTTTGTGAATTGCTTGTGATGCACTTTTTGTTCAGTCGAGGAGACGGACGGTTCTGGATGCAAGCGACGAGGACACAACCGCCAAACGCAGCGAGGGATCGCCAGTTAAGAGGGGTCGCAAACATAGCAAGAAAGCGGCCAGATTGCGCTGCAAGCTATGTCCATTCGTCACTGCACGAAAAGCGGGCATGTCGCTACACCTCAAGAAGCACAAGCGGAGGGGTGAGCAGCTTTTCTCTCATCACACTTCGATGGCATTTACTTATTTATTTATTTATTTACTTATTTATTTATTTATTTATTTAAATACTCTCAATGCCAATTTGCGGTGTTACAGAGAGGAGTGGTGTTACAAGGTTTAATATGGCAATCTTGAATGATGCATGATCAGGATTGCTGGCTGGCAAACACTAAGAGAGCATCGAAATAATTGTCAATGGACTTACCCACCCTCTGGTAATCTTGCTCTTCACATGTTTTGGCTGTGCAAATGTGCACCACACTTTTAGAGAAAAGAAGTATTTTAGCAATAGCAAATGTGCATGAATGGAATGGAAAGGATCATTACTGAAGAACATGAAATGATGCATATACATGCAGGAAGATGTGGTTAAAACACCATCAATAAACCTTATCATCAAAGGAAACTGGTTTCATACAAAGGAGTAACGAAGTACTAATCAGCAATGTTGCAAGCGCCAACTAGGGACACTAAAGGGCAAAACGATTTTTCGTATTATTTAAGTACAATTTCACAACTTCAAAACACCACTCTTACCGCGACACGACGCTTGGTAAGCTTGCAGAAAACGAAAAGAAAAACGTCGGGTGGAGACGCCACCTTAAGATTCCTGCACCAAACACCGTGACGTCATAGATTCTGAAGGCGTCTGCTGAGTCCTACGTAGTTCTAATCGATAAAAATGAGGTGCATTGTCATCTGTGGGTGCCATAGACCTAGTATACGAGGTTTCTGGAAAATTTATCGAGCCAATGTCACGAAGGCCAAAATACATTTGGAATTTGACGTCACGCGCACAGATATTGGCGCCAAATTTAAAAATAAAACTGCAACCTTGATTTTCTCCGCTAATAATGAACTTATGATAGTGAAAGATATGGCATTAGAGTTCTTCAGAGGGCAGATTGTCAATCTAAACCAAGTCATTGTTTCAGTTTAGTGTCCCTTTAAGATGCGCATGGACAGTGTGGCTTGGTTGTCGTTTTTTTATCTTGTTTTCTTAATTAAATTTTATTTGACTTATTTGGATTACACCTTAGTCAAATTAAAAGGTAGTTCAATTTTGAAAAATCTCAGTTGTGTGTACTTGTGGATAATGAGGATGATTTGTTGTGCTCTCTTGAGCAAGATTGCGCACATGTTAGCGTTTTGAAGATGTTTGGACTGAGGAAAGGGTGGGTGCAAACCTTACATGGATTTTAGGGGCGAAGCACCTTAAGACCCCACAATGTCCGTAAACCGCTGTCCGGCATCTAGAGCAGGTGTAGCGCAGGTGCATGTGAACAAACCGAAACATCTGTGCACAACAAAAAGGTTACCAAAAGGCTGTTAACCAGAAAAAACAAAATAAAAGGCCACCACACCGTAAGAACACCGACATTTAACCACCCATCAATCAAAGCCTATGACAGAACAAAAGGTAAACAAGAACAAAATAAAAGGCTGTTAACCTGAACAAAATACTAGAAGGCCATGAGTCACGATCCGATGCATACTACTTCGCCCCATCATCAACATTAACTTCGTGGATATGCGTGGATTTTTAAAGATGATAATCTTTCCTGGGATACTTCAACGCAGAAATTTTGGTCTGGCTGTCTGTCTGTCCGACGTCCCCTGATTCAGCCACTCGGCCAAAGTTTAACCACTTTCTGAATGCCCAGGCATCTTGAACTGGTGTTTGCGTTCATACTTGTGAACATTTTCGATTAAAAAAGCAAATACTGCGCATATCTGAGGCGCGACATTAATATTGTCACGTGATTATGAGTAATACACAACCTCTGTGTACAGGAGCACTATACGTCGAGCTGAACCGATCACCAGAAACACGACCTCATCGTCTTCTCAACTTCCTTGTCCTCTGTTCGGTTGCACAATGGCACATACGCACATTGGCATAGCTCCATCTCATTCCATGCCAGTGGCATTACCCCCCCCTTCCAAAAAAAAAAAAAAGGGCACCGTCTGATGCTCAGTGGTTATTAGAACGGAAAATAATTGCGCACACGCACAAACACACATGATGCGGCAGTGTCAAGTTGTTCGAAAGATCGTCCAAGAAGACTGGACGAATTGTCAACGGGGGTAGTGCGGCTTCATTCTCGACACATGAACGATGTCCGCTTGCTGTGAACGACGGGATCGCGGGGCTGTGTCTTCAGGCAGAACTTCATAGTTGACGTCGTTGAGGCGCCGTAGTACTCTATAAGGACTGAAGTAGCGGTGAAGTAACTTTTCCGAGCGACCCCTTTGGCGAATGGGGATCCCACAGCCACACTAGATCACCGGGTTGGTAAATAACAGGGCGATAGCGAGAATTGTACCTCTGCGAGTCGATGCGTTGTTGGTTTTGGATCCGCTCGAGTGCAAGCTTGCGGGCCGCGTCTGCGGGAGCCGGATAAAGTCGTTCGCATCAGTGGTAATGTCATCCATGTCAGGTAAAAGCATTGCATCCAGCATTGTAATTGCTTCTCGGCCGTGAAGCAACCGGAAAGGGTGAACCCTGTAGTCTCTTGAACCGCCGTGTTGTAAGCGAACGTTACGTATGGCAGAACGTCATCCCAGTTTTTGTGATTGCGGTCAACGTACATGGATAGCATGTCAGCGAGCGTCTTGTTTAATCTCCGTCAGACCGTTGGTTTGTGGATGGTATGCGGTCGTTTTGTGATGAGCGGTTCCGCTAAGCCTCATGACATCTTGCATCAGTTGGGCTGTAAAGGTTGTTTCACGGTCAGTGATCACAACTGTTGGCGCTCCATGGCGAAGGACGATGTTGTTCATAAAACAACACGCAATCTCATTGGCGGTACCTCGTTGTAGGGCTTTCGTCTCGCAGTACCTCGTCAAATAGTCAGTAGCGACTACGATCCAGCGGTTGCCATCATGTGACTTCGGGAAGGGCCCGAGCAAGTCCATGCCGATTTGTTCGAATGGTTGTGATGGCGGCACAACAGGCTTCAATAAGCCAGCGGGGGCGCACAGGTGGGGCTTTACGCCGCTGGCAATCGTTACACGTTTTAACATAATGCTTGACATCCTGGGTGAGCTTTGGCCAGTAGTAGTGTGTACGAATCCAGGGCAAGGGTACGCGCGAATCCCAGTGGCCGGATGAAGGCTCATCGTGGCAGGCAGATAAAATGTCAGCACGTAGCGCTGATGGAACGACGAGCAGGTGTTCGGTCGCATAAGGTTTGAAGTTCTTTTTGTAGAGGATGTCGTTACGAAGACAAAATGACCCTGAACGTGCGAATGCCCGCGGTGGACTCGAGCTGTGGCCTTCAAGGTATTTGATAAGTTGTCCAAGCTCCGAGTCGTTCCGCTGTTGTTGGGCCAAGTCAGATTCACTGACAGCGCAAAGAAAGCGGCCGTCAGAATCGTCATCGCTTGATGTCGTTGCAAGTGGAGCGCGCGAAAGGCAATCGGCGTCAGTGTGCCTGCGGCCAGACTTGTGGGACGACTGTTACATCAAATTCTTGAAGACGCAAGCTCCATCTCGCGAGGCGCCCTGAAGGGTCCTTGAGATTGGCCAGCCAGCAGAGGGCATGATGGTCTGTAACGACTCTGAACGGACGACCATACAGATACGGTGGGAACTTTGATATCGCCCAGATAACAGCAAGGCATTCCTTCTCCGTGGTCGAGTAGTTAGCTTCTGCCGATGACAGAATGCGACTAGCATAAGCGATGGGGACGCCTCGACGCCGTCTTGCCACTGGACGAGCACTGCACCAAGGCCGATGTTGCTTGCGTCAGTGTGCAGTTCGGTGGCGGCATCTTCATCAAAGTGTCCTAGTAAGGGCTCACTCTGGAGGCGCTGCTGAAGCTCAGAAAAAGCGTCCCTTTGCTCTGGACCCCAGATAAAAGGAATATCCTCTTTCGTTAGGCGGGTAGGGGTTCGGCGATGTTCGCGAAGTTCTGCACAAAGCGCCTGTAGTATGCGCAGAGGCCTAAAAATCGGCGCACATCCCGTTTGTTGGAAGGCGGGGGAAATGCAGCAACAGCCATTGTCTTTTCTGGGTCTGGCCGAATGCCGTCGTGACTGACGAGGTGGCCGAGGAACTTTAGTTCCTCGTAGCCGAAATGGCATTTCTCTGGTTTTAGTGATAGGCCTGCGGATCAAACTGCGACGAAGACAGACTGAAGTCGCTGTAAATGTTGCTCAAATGTTTTCGAAAAGACAACGACATCGTCTAAATAGACGAGGCAGGATTCCCACTTCAGACCTGACAGCACGGTGTCCATCATCCTTTGGAATGTCGCCGGAGCAGAGCACAATCCGAACGGTAGCACTTTAAATTCGTAGAGGCCATCAGGAGTTATGAACGCTGTTTTTTCATGGTCCCGTTCATCGACCTCGATCTGCCAGTAGCCGCTTCGCAAATCCATTGATGAGAAATATCGGACATGTCGAAGTTGATCCAGTGAGTCGTCTATGCGTGGGAGAGGGTAGACGTCTTTCTTCGTCACTTTGTTGAGTTTCCGGTAATCCACGCAAAATCGAAGATTGCCGTCCTTCTTTTTAACAAGTACGACGGGCGATGCCCATGGGCTGTTCGAGGGTTGGATTACGTTGTCGTCGAGCATCTGCTTCACCTGAGAACGTATCGCCTCTTGTTCTTTTTGCGACACTCGGTAGGCGTACTGGCGTACTGGCCGTTCGGTAGGGTCCGTTATAATGCGGTGCTTCACGATTGGAGTCTGCTTGATTTTTGAAGTGGACGCAAAACAGTCACTAAACGTGCGTAAAATCATGCGTATCTGCTCCTTCTGCGCGGAGGAGAGCTTCTGATTCACATCAACTGTGCTGGCCACTGCAGTGTCACATTCGGCGGCTGTGGCAATCAGAGCGATAGAAAATGCTTCGTCCCCAATGGCTTGAAGTGCGCGATTGCTATCCGCTTTGCCAAGTGTTGGTACTCGCCGCTGAAATTCGTGACCAAAAGCTGAGTCCTCCTATGTTTCAGCTGGACGACAGCGCAGGCGACACAGATTTGGCGAGCCAAGAGCACCGATACGTTAGCTTCGGCGATACCGCTACTGTTGTTATTGCAGTCGCTCTCCACAGTTACCAGCATACTGGCTCGCGGCGGAAGTGCGATGGTGTCGTCAACAATTCGAAGGGCCGTGGTCTGCGCATCGGTATCGTTTTGTCTGGGCGCATGGTCGTCAGAAAACGTTATAAGCAGGTCTCGAAGGTTAATAACGGCACCATGCTCGCGGAGGAAATCCATTCCAAGAATAACTTTTTGGGAGCATTCGCGCAACACGACGAAAGAAGCAATGTACGTTGATTCACGAATTTGAAGCCGTGCGGTGCATCTTCCCAGCGGTGTCAATAAGTGACCTCCCGCTGTCCGAAGGTTGGGTCCATGTCCCCAAGGTGTCGTTACTTTTCGTAGTTGAGCAACGAGGTCAGCGCTTATCACGGAATAATCGGCGCCCGTGTCTACCAGAGCGGTTACCGGATGGTTGTTGACGAGGAACGGATATGCGAGCAGATACACGGTTGTCGTCGATGGTATACGTCGGCGAAAGCAAGTCGTCGGATGTCGGCAGGCAATTCGGAGGAGGGTCTTTTAACAGTCGATCAACAGCGGCCTCACCCCCGAGGGTCGCTGTTCTTAGTTTCCCCGGCGCGGGCATGGGCTCGGGGACCTAGGCGATCGTCCCGCAACGACGTCGGCAAAGGTCGAGTGTTGGCCAGGTGACATGGAGCGCCGTGGAGACGGCGACGGCGAGCGGGATTGGCGTGGCTGAAGGGTTGATGACTGCTGGCTTGCCAAATACTCGGCGATAGCATGAAGCCGCTCACCATCCCGGGGTCGACGAGCATCTGGACGAAAGCCGGGGAGGCCCATGTGCCGGTACGCACACTCAGTGATGACCTGGTTCACCACAATGATAACAGAGGGGCCAGTTGTCGGGAGCGCGCCATACACTGGATTTCTGTACATTAAGTCGTGCGTTCCCCGTACTGCGGTGGGCCTGAGTAGAACGGCGTCGTCTGCTGGGTGGACGGACGGGACGGATAGCCGACAGGAGGTGCAGGAGTACGCAACGCTTCCGCGTACGTTGTGTAAGCGGAGCCTCAGCTGGGGGCGGAGCCTCAGCTGGGGTCGGAGCCACAAAGGTCTGAACCAGGTGCCGGACCTCTTCGCGGACGACATCCGTTAGAGCAGCCACATGGGGCTGAGAAGACACTGTGTGCAGCTTCTGCAGCTCCTCGCGCACAATACTGCGCACGAGCTCCTTAAGGTCGTCCCTTATGGTTGTGATGTCAGGTGTTGCCAGGGGCGGACGACACAGATGCAAGACTGCCAGGGTGCTCATACTGAGAAGATCGCTGCCTTAGCATTCGCTCCATTGTCATGGCTTCGTGGAGAAATTCCGCTACAGTGCTTGGAGGGTTGCGCACGAGTCCCGCAAACAACTGCTCTTTAACGCCCCGCATCAGTAGGCGCACCTTCTTCTCTTCTGTCATTGAGGGGGTCAGCTCGCCGGAACAGCCGGGACATGTCCTCAACGAGCATGGCAACACTCGTTCGGGAGGCGCTGATTTCGGGAATTGAGGAGACGTTCTGCTTGGTCCTTCCAGTCAGAGCTTCGGAGGGTATTCTGCAGCTGGGTGCAAAACTCTGGCCAGGTTGCCATAGTGGCTTCATGGTTTTCGAACCAAGTGCGCGCAGAGTCCTCGAGATAAAAAGTAGACGTACCGAAGCTTTCGGTGCTTGTCCCATTCGTTGGCGCTGGCACAACGGTTGTAGTGGTCAAGCCTGTCGTCGACGTCCTCGTAAGGGTCACCATGAAACGGCCTCGGGGTTCGCGGGCGTTCAAAAACCATGGAGAAGGCAGAGATGATGTCTCTTGAGTCTGTGTTCCCGCATTCGCCATACTTCTGTCGAGTTGTGGAAGAGGACCGGAATTCAGGTGGTAGGCCTAGTTGCCGCCGGCTACGCCGTAAGTCAGCTGGTTCTTCCAAGGCGTCACTATTGCCGGGATCTTCCTGCTGGTTGCAGTGCATACAACAATACCCAGCACCTCCACCAGAAAATGCCACGTGATTATGAGTAATACACAACCTCTGTCTACAGAAGTAATACACAACCTCTGTCTCCAGGAGCACTATACGTCGAGCCGAACCGATCACCAGAAACACGACCTCCATCGTCTTCTCAACTTCCTTCTCCTCTCTTCGGTTGCACAATGGCACATACGCACATTGGCATAGCTCCATCTCATTCCATGCCCGTGGCAATATGTAAGTACAGTGAACTCCCGTTAAGACGAATTCTTGCTTAAGCCGAACAACATGGGAATGTTTGTCTGGCTTCCCATAGACTCAATGCAAAAAAAATCTGCTTAAGATGAACCGCGTAACAGTCCTCTTCTGTTAAGACGAACTCTCACAGTGCCCGACAACAACGGCGATTCTGCGCAATGAACATTGTAGTCTTGGCGGGGCATCCAGGTGAACGAGAGAAAGCAAAAAGAAAAAAAAGAACGCTTCCTGGCGCAAAGACACAAAGCAAATTGCAACATGGAGGGAGAGAGCAAGATAAGCGGAAAAGAAAGGTCAGCGCATAAGGTCGGTATCTCCCTCACCCCCTGTGTGTAGGTGGAGAAAGGGCTGGCTTTATCAGCATTTAAAGTAACAAAAAGAGTTCAGGGGTTTCCCATATAGACTTAATGCAACAAAAAAAAAAAAGAGTGTCCCAGTGGTTAGGCTTAACAGGCCTAACTACTGGGACCCTCAAGCGATTTGCATCCTTTTGGATCCTCCCCCACGTTCTTCAGTTCCCCAACAGGAGCAAAATGGAGAACAGAAGAACACAAGAGCTTGGCTAGAGAGGAAAATGCGAGAGGAGTGGGGGTGAAAAAAAACAAACAAATGAAAGTGAAAACAGGAACAAATATTGTCTGTGCGTTAAAATTGCATATGAAACCGAAACCACGTTTGCGGTGCTAGCACTTCTGTCAGAGGGATCAGATGCATTGTCATCACTGCCATACAATGGCGGCTGAGCACATGGTCAGTTCGCGTTGTTTCACATAGGGCCTGTACGCGTCGTATCTCTTCCCAGTGAAGTGCAAACTGTAGAAGCGCCATTTTCATTATGAAAGCACACGACAAAGGATGTTCATTTTGCACACTAAAATAGCTGCGCCGTGTCATTTCTGTATGCCAAAGGCTCGTGACCATGAGTAGCCCAAACGGAGATCTTTAGCTCCACGTCAATCGCAAAAGTTACCACGGGCTGAAAATGAAAAAATATCCGAACCACGAAGAAAAGCTTGCAGGCTTTTTAAGCAATTCAGCATATATTGGCTTTGTCAGGGTAACAGCATGCAATGAAGGTGTTTCCAAAAGTGATATCAACGCTAGTAAAACAGGCTCACAGAAGAAGGTGAACTGCCAGAAGAATAAATTTTCCATTCTTTAAAGGAAAATCGTGCTTTGTCTCTCCCTTTTTTTCTTTTTCTAATCATCAAAATAGGGTCACGCTACAGATTTATTTTTAAAATGTGGTAGCAATTTATTTATGAGCACATTCATTATGAAGTCGCAAAATCGGGTGCTCGTTAGATTAGTGTATGTTGGGGGGGAAATTGCGCTACAGTTAACTGGGACTTAACAAAGCTAGAGGACGGACGAACGAAATGGACACGACAAAGCGCAATCGCGTCCATTTCGTTCGTCTGTCCTCTAGCTTTGGTAAGTCCCAGTTAACTGTAGCGCAATTCCCCCAACATGCACAACCAACTAGCCCAATTTCTTACTTTGCTGTAGATTAGTGTAAATGCTGTACTTGAATACATTTTTATCAAGGTGAACCAAATCAATGCTTTTTCTTGTTCCTTTACACCCCATTGTAAGTATACCCCCATTCAGCATTTCCAAGTAACATATTTGGATGCACTTGGCATGTTAGCATTCCCTTTTTTGGGGGCACTTCTAATAAGACGAACTCCTTATAAGACGAACAAATGACCATGGTCCCTTCAAGTTCGTCTTAAAGGGAGTCTACTGTATCAGGATATGTGTTTCTTTATTAGAAAATACATAGATACGTAATTCTAAAGACCCTAGTGTTTTTTAGGCTGCGCTGAAAATGTGACGCTGTGCACGAGCTGCGACGCTCTGCACGAAAAAAGCCATGTGCCGACGAGAAGGTGCTGCCGCTGGCAGTGGCCCTTGGTTCAGCACAAGCTCATGTTTTTCGATGGCGTCCCATATCTCGCGCAGCGCCTCTATTTTATCAATGCCAGTCAGGTGGGGCCGATTCAACATAGAGTAGGCGCTGTCTGAGGCAAGGCAAAACATAGTAGTATTGCCGGCACACGACTATCATCTTTTTCTTTGTCGGATATGCTCTACTGACGATTGGGATGGAGCCCTTAACTTGTTTATATGGTATAAGTGGGAGCATAGCTGTGTTTGGCTCACTGTAAGCATAAATAATGGTGCCAAAAAGCCCCTGAATGTACTCTTCATTGACCCACTCCAAGCATGAAAGGAGCGTTATTTGTTTTCATCCTTGCAAGGCAATGCATACACAATGTGATCTTCAGCTGAACAATGTAATGTAATGCCTAATGTTACTGCATGTTCTTTTCACATTGTTTACATTTTCCTGCCTTTGTGTATGCAGTTTGTGAAGTGGTTTCTGGTATCGCATATTATCAAGTATGTCTTTCAGCTGGATCTTTGTCGCAAGCCATACCAAGCCAGTCACCTGAGACTGAGGACAACATCACTGAAAATGAAACGCGTCGAGCAGAGATTCTCACGCCACTTCATCTGAGGCAGCTACCCCACACAGGGCACGAGATAAGAGCTACAGCCAATGTGGAACAGAATCTGAACCGTCCACTTGCCAGAATGAAGGGGCCAAGTCGGTCAACTCTTCACAGTGCAACCGGACAACCACGAGCCTCTCGCCATGAAACCGCCGCTGATGCTTTGGTGCCACGCATGCTCATTTGCAGCAGTATCAAGCATCACTATTTGCGCACATCAAGTCACATGCAGGTAAGGCACTTTCTAGCTTTCTCGTTAGGTCCAGTTTGTTGTTTGGTGTCTAAGCATTATTTACAGGTCACACACTAGTGGAGAGAGCCGCCTTTTCCATGGTGCTATCTCCATATAATTTAGACAGTCTGTTCATCTGTAGTCACAGTACCAGTGCACGTGAATTTACCCTTGTTTCCTCAAGGAAATTGAGCTTCATCATAACGAAAGTGAAGGGGATGTTCAAATTACATTATTATATCTTCTACTTTGTTATATTCATTAGTGCCCTTTGCAGCATTGTTGGCCCAACGGGATGCACTACTTTAAAAGTCTTTGCAGGGCAGTGGGGGCAGTGTACTTTTTTTGATCTGTTTTGTGTAAGCAATGTTTTCAGTGCAGAACTATGGTGCAATTTTATGCAGTTTTTCGTAAAAGCAAGTGCTTTGTAAAAAACTGATTCATATCACTTTTCCTTTGTGCGCACCTATTTAGCATTGGTACGATTACTAAGTCGATTCTGCAGGTGCTACTTTAAAACTTATTACAGAAAAAGTGCCCCACTATTGCTTGTCAATAAAACTGCTTGGTACACTATGTTGCTGGAAATATTGTTCCACAGCGGTTTGTGTACATTGAGCCTATCTCAGTGGTGCCATGTGTTCGGTCATTTTGCATCATTTGAAGCTTTATTTGTTTGTAATTTCCTGCATGTTGTGAATATGTGGCAGCTCTGCGGCATAGAACCAGGCTTCTCACTTGATGGAGGCACATTCAGGCACAATGACAGAAAGTGAACAGTTATTAACATTTCTTCTTTCTGTATTTATGAGCCACGGAGAGCTTTGTTTTCAAGTTTCTACGGTAATTAAAAAAAAGTGATCCTTCATTGTGGTCCAACTACTGGGCCATGGGATGAACGCTTCTGAATGAAGTGCATTGACAGATGTACGTAAGAAAAAAAATCAAAACAGGCACAACGATATGCTGTGGCAAAACTGAATCTGTGGACCCCTGCGACGCATGAGAAAACTTCACCTGTTCGAAAGTCAAATCCTTGAATTTCTATCTTTATTGGCGTTGCTCTTAGCTTGTTTATCAATGACAGTCCGCCGCGGTGGTATAGCGGTTAGGGTGCTCGGCTGCGGACCCGAAGGTCGCGGGGTTCGATCCCGGCCGCGGCGGTCGCATTTCGATGGAGGCGAAATGGTAGAGGCCCGTGTACTGTGCGATGTCAGTGCACGTTAAAGAACACATGATGGTCCAAATTTCCGGAGCCCTCCACTACGGCGTCTCTCATAATCATAGTGTGGTTTTGGGACGTTAAACCCCAGATATTATTATTATTATTATTATGTTTATCAATGACACTTATGAGGTATTCTCGCTGTCCCTTTTCTTCGAGTTCTTCAGATGCAGAGCAAAGTGGTGACATGTCCATACGCAACTTGTCGCTCCACGAGAACAAACATGCATTTTATGTGTGCATACTGCAGTAAGGCTGTGCAGACTGTGTTTCCAGGAATAGCACACTCTGAAATACTATAGAACATTTTGCAGTTCCCAGTGATGCTGACACCAAAATACCCTGATTTCTTTTTACAATTTCTTCCCATTTCACACATTTTGTGCATTCAAAATCTGTAATTAAGGAATTTCACCTTATGGGGAAAAACAAAAACCTCGACCCTGGAAGGCTTAACCTGTAGTGAGCAGTATGAACCTATCTGTAAAAATCATGGTTGAACTCTGCTGTTTAACAATGTGACAGTTTTGAACAAGCTCATTGACAGACTAGCGAGGGGAAATCACAGAGGCTGGCCAAATACACGCACAGTCAGACACGTGTGTCATTTCACTATCAATTGTGCCGATGGACGAAGAACTCCGCTGTCATTGAATCTTTGAATATTTTGCTTGTGAATCTTTGAATCTTTCGCATGTGTTTTCATGTGGACTTTGTTTCTGACCATGTATGCCCACTCCCTCCACTTTCTTGGCAGCTTTTCATCAAATTGAAAATGAAAATGAAACATAAATATGAAAGCTAATTTATGTGGCAAAGATATGATTTTTAAAATGATTTCATCCGTCATGAGAGCTTGGAAATCATGGTTATTTTGAGCATGTGGATTTGGTGAACTCCTCATGCAAAATGCAATGGCAAGTAGCCAGGTGACAATTTGCAGCGGACTGTAGACACTCTTTTTTATTTTTAATAGCCACATTGTGCTCTTTAAAAGCAATTTTAACCTACTTTGAGTTTAATCACAACCTTGATTTTTTTTTTGTCATGAAAGAAACTAAACTTACTAAACTTGTCAAAGCAAGCAAAAACAAAAATATGTAATTTTGGAAAAAAACTTGCGTTTTTTTAAGTAGCATCATCCCTTAAATGAGAGCACGCATGTAGCTATGTAGTTGCCATTGTCATGATTTTTAGGTCTTAAGTATGTTCTCTTGCATTCACGAAACTACAAATTGACAGAAAAAAGACGAAGAGTTGCTTTAATGTGCGAATTGGTACATATGCATGCTTGTACTCCTCGTGGTATTGTTCCTGGCGGAAGCAATTATCGGAAAAAGTTTGTCTAGATGTGCACTCGAGTCAGGCTTTCGCATGCTAGTTTCTTTAGCCCTAATATACTCAGGGCACGAGACAGGCATTGAAGAAAGAGTGGGTCCAAGCAGAAAGTGTCATGGAGACGGCACCCACGATCTCCGCCTTATTTGCGCCTGGTGTAGAACATCTGATAATGCCGTTTCACCTTCTCCACCATCTTCAGAGGGAAAATTTCTGTTCAGTCAATGAATAAGTCTAGCTCCTCAGCCACGCTTCGCTCTGGAATAAAATTTTTGACCGACTCAGACACATTTGTACATTTTACGGTGATCTGTCTGAAGAGACTGAAGAAGTTTTCAAGACGGAAAGAGCTTTTTTAGATGCGAAGCATCTTATGCTCGGGGCTATGTCCGTCCCGCGTCCCGCGTCCGGCCAGTTTCATGAAGTAGGGAAGCACCCATTATGCGAACCAGAACACTGTAGTAATAGGAAGGCCGTCAACCACTACAACAGTCACCAGAGTCGTGGGCCGAGAAGCACAGATAGGCTGCTTAGCAATGGCTAGGCAGGCAGTGTCTGTCGCCCAGGTTGACTCCATTCCCTTGATCTTGCTTGCATGAGTGTGGTGGGGGGCTTACTCCCGTCCCTCCTTCCTGCGTCCCACACCACAGGGCATGTGCGTTCCCCCCCCCTCCTCTCCTACGCTCACGCCCCTTTCTCTCCTCTAGGGAATCCTCTACTCTACGGAGCGGCCCCCCGCGTCTCCACACCCCCCACAGCGCATGCGCGTCCCCTCCCCCTCTCTCCTCCTAGGAATCCTATACGCTACGGAGCGGCTCCCCACATCCCCACAGCGCATGCGCATCCTCTCCCCCTCTCTCCTCTAGGAATCCTCTACTGTACGAAGCGGCTCCCGCTTCCCATAGCGCATGCACGTCCCCTCTCTCTCCTCTCCTGCGGTCCCCCCTCCCCCGTTCTCTCCCTCTAGGAATCCCTCTACGGAGCGGCGCGCACGACAGGTGGTGCGACAGCTGCATACTCCGCTGGGGGCGCCCACGGTAGTTCCGCGGTATGAAAATGACGGGAGCGCGCGCGCCTCATTTGTCTCTCCTATGCAGCACCGCGATGAGTGCCCGGGCTGCTGCCGTGAAGCAGGCGTCGATGTTTCTCCCACTCAAGCTAACAATCTCCCCGCTGCTTCGCATCCACACATGGTTCCCTTTAGCGGGAGATGGGGGAAGTTTTTTTGGCAAAAGGTTAATGAACAAGGTGTTATCCAAAAGCTTTCATTCTCTGAAAGTTCCACTTATAGCTAATATTTTGTTGTGCTTGTTCAGATAGTGCTAAACGCTTGCTTTGAGTTGTCACTGTTGTGCAACTCTCAGCCATAAATCTCAGGGGAATACAAGAAGCACATGCATACTCACATAGGCTGCTCAGTAGAGGACTGCCACACAACCGAAGACACAAATGATGGCCGTGAAAGCTGATGAGATGTTGTGATTTCAACCTTTCTGAAGCGTATTGAGCTGTTTATTTTCAATTGCCGTTTCATGAACGCAGGAGAACATATAGTATTTACGTCTAGAAATCGTGGTGGTACAGGAAGTGTTTTTGCAGCTCTAGTGTGCTGAAAAATACAAAAAAAGAATAAATAAAGATGCAGATTTGTCTTGAGAGTGAAGCAATGAATGTGATAGCAACAAATTGGAATGATATATAAAGTAAGACTAGCACCTCGCTCCCGTTAGCGTATGTGAAACAAATGCTGGTGCAGCGAAATGTGGCTGCTGCAGTGAGCGAAGTGACCGTTATGCTATCTATGGCTTCAATGCAAACTTTGCCAAGGGAATACAACATATACTGAGGTATGAGCCGTCTGCTGTGCCTCTCTAAAGATACAATGCATTCAACCATGGATAACCACACCCGCTCGGTCAAGTACGCATTTTCAGCGGACCCACACAACCCTCCCTCCGACTGCTATCTCCGTGCACCTTTTGTGCAATGG
>JALIZH010018393.1:55000-139848 GCA_030522465.1 Rhipicephalus appendiculatus | reverse complement strand
GTGGTGGTGAACATGACAAACATAACTTAGCCATCCTTCCAGTGTAACGCCTTAGACAAGGTGACTTCCTTTTTCGTCTTGTGCTGACTTGCTCGTGAGGGAGAGGTAGAATTCCTAAGTTGAGTATGTGCGTGCACGTGATTTCATTCATTCTTTCGTTTTCTCCATTTACTTTCTTGGATATTGGAAATCAGGAAAGTATCTGCAATGTTCTTGTCGCTCGAGACATCCGTTATCTCGAGGTCATATCCCGACAATATTATAGATTATCTCTGAACTCGTGCAAGTCCCGTGGTTCGTATGTCCTTGGATGTACCAAATATGTTCAGCAGGCATAGCTCCTTATGTGTCTATATCGTAATCGTCGTGTTGATATTTCGTCCTGTGGTATTTCGTTGAAGGCACGCTTCCAATGCAGTTTCGAGAATTTTGTACCTTTAGCAATCCTTGCAAAGGAAGTCACAAAGAGATTTTGGTGACTTCATTATGACAATTTCTGCGGTTTCACGTTCCAACACCACAATATGATTATGAGGGACTCCGCAATGGATAACACCGCGAATTTCGACCACCTGGGGTTCGGTAACGTGCACCTTAATCTAGGTACACGAATTTCAAGCATTTTCTTCGCCATCGAAAATGTGGCCGTGGTCGCCGGCATTCGATCCCGTGACCTTCTGGTCAGCATCCGAGTGCGCTAACTTTAGGGGCGTGAACACTTGGCGACGCGAGCTTATTTCGCTGTTTTCATGTGGGACCAGAATTCACGCCCAAAAACATGTGTTACTACTCGACGCTGGCCACGCCATATAAGAATTTTCACGACTGTATTAGAAAGTTCTCAGATTGCGCGCACGATTTGAGCAGCTGAGTTAATAACTCTCGAACTTCTACTAGCACCAGTGATGATGCTGGTATGTTGGTACAATGCCACCTGCACGAGTGCAGTCGCATCTTCCCGCTGATCATTTTTTGTCTAAGTTCGACGATTGTGTTTGCCGCTGTCGTTGCATGTTGCATACCTGCCAACTCTCCCGATTTGCCAGAGAGACTCGCTAATTTCGAGCAATCCTCCCGATCGTACGGGCATGTCATAGATCTCCAGAAAAACAGCGCTAGCGCCCCTGTGAAAAGGAAGCACTCAGAACTTAGGACATCGGTTCTAAAATTTTCTGATAGTTCATATAGTTCGACAGATATTGCAAATTTCGGTGTTGATGCGAATTAAAAAAAATAGCCTGGGAACGATTTTCCACTTTCGCACTGGCACTATCGTGTGGGGTTATCCCCGACCAGCAACAATGAATAACAGCGCTTCATAAAATACTCAGACGTCAGCATCCTGCCGTAATGTAATCTCTATTTAATTTGGAAGGTATTCGAACTACATATGCATGCAGCACTGCCTTTCCGTCCAGGGTGCTCACTGAGCGTGTTTTAAATGTCATTGCAGCTGCATTCGAAGGAAAGCAGGGTGCATACCCGGCGAAGGTGTTGATGGAAAATCGGTTCTTAATGTATAGATTAATACTCTGCAGTGGACGCGCGGGAAGGGTCAGAGCATTTCGCGACATTATTTACAGCGGAGACGTTTAAGCCTTTCGTTACGCCGGGTGGCGCGAAAAGAAATTATCACCATCATTAACCGGCACGCACTCTCTTCGTCCTCTTCATCTTCTGCTTCGCTTCCACAACACGTGCGCCGATTTGTTCGGGACGGGATGCAGTAACTCTGACGGACGCGAGAACGAGTGCAGAGAGAGAGAGACAGAAAGAGAGAGAGAGAAAGATTTAGAAAGAAAGAGAACAATAGGGGGGACAGAAATGAAAGAAAGACATAAAAGATAGAACGACAGAGGCTTCACAGAACTACACGGAGCGGGAAAGAGCAGAAAGAGACATACGCAAAGAAGGGATAGGAAAAACAGAGAAAGACAGAAAGAGAAAGATAGAAAGAGAGAGAATGAAAGAAAGACGGAGAAACAAAGAGGAGAGAGGAAGAAAGCATACCGCCGTTACGAATAATACAGTATAGCAAGCAGGTGGGAAAGAGATGTAAAGGTTACGTGTCGAGAGCGGAGGTTGGAGAGGTTTAGGCATAGCATAGTCATGTATAGTACAGTATATGAATGGGTGGGAAATGGAAGTGAGGGTGAGGAGTAGAGAAGGGGAGGGGTAATGGTGAAGCATAGCATAGCCGTGTGTAGTGCATGAAAAATTTGTAAACGGCTAGTGTGCTGGAGCCGACGTTTCGACAAACGGACTTGTCTTCTTCAGAGCTGCAAACATAGAGTTTCTCACAATAATACCCAGTGGGAAATCTGGCGCCGCCGTCTATGCGAATTTCTTAAGGGGCGCTGTTGCCGTGATGGCAATGACGGTATATGTGTCTGCGAGGCTTGTGTTGGCGGGTGTTGAGCGAGGCTTCGGGAAGAAAGGGGATACGACTGCGCAAATAGAGCTTCTTTAAAAGAAATCTTTTATAAACGCATCTTATTCACGCGTATTGTATTCTAGAACAGGGGTCGGCAACCTTTTGAGGCGGAGGGCCAAGTTGCATGAAGCCGACGCAGCGGGGGGCCGGACGGCAAGTTGGGGGGGAGGGGGGGGGGGGAAGGCTCTGCAGGAAAAGCGGTGAAGGTCGGAGAATTGACTTTAATTTCACAAAACTGGATTAGAAATCATGTTTATTGTCAGCACGCATGTCACAAGTTGATATTAAGCGTCGGTTGCAAGCGAAAATCCCATTTTAAGTCAATACTGTAATGTTCGGCCTTCAGATGGGAAGTGACAAGGGAAAGGGTGGTGGGGGGGAGTTGACGTCTTGTCCGGGGCCACATATTAGTGGCCCGCGGGCCGCAGGTTGCCGACCCCTGTTCTAGAATACAAGTCAACTTACCTGCACGGCATAACAAACAACGAAACAAAGGTAACAGACGACAGACAGTCGCAGAGCAAACGCTGGCCTTGTCGTCCGCCTTCCAAGTTTAGCGGCCGTTAGTTACTTTTTACGCATCGTAAAATTGTACATTGACGCAGAAGCTTCCAAAGTTAAATAAAACACGTTTCTCCACAATGATAAAAAATAAAAGTCTTACTACGTGCTCCTTCAGTGCGAAATCAACCATTTTGACGCTGTGTTGAAGCCAGACGCGTCCTCGAGGTGTCTGGGCTCTTCGTTAACGATGCCGATTGGAGCCAAGTTCGAACCTCACATATCCCAGCATTCCCATGCTTCCAACAGCTCGCTGCGCCAGTTTTCGCTGTAGGTAAGTGTTGGCACTAACTTCCGAGGTCACCCCTCAGGACATCCAGAGAGTGACGAAGATACCGTATACGTCCACTGGCAATCACAAGGCCTAAAGATAGTAGGATCGAGATACTGCACCAGCGTTGTGTTTTCCGCTAATCAAAAGCTCGGGCACATTTGCTCTGCTATCAGCAAGCGTGCTGACGGTCCGTCTCGAAATCGCAAGGCATGCAGCGTGAAACACGCCAAGGGAAAGGCGGAAGTAACGCCTTCAGCTCCACTGAATGCTCATTTTTCGCACCACGAGTGTTGCTGCCCCAATGTTCTTGTGTGATGCTAAAGAAAGTAGAAGTTCTCGCTCTTAGAAAAAGTAAGGAACAAAGAAGACCGTCGTGCATGCCGCTGCGACTGGCTTCACGCCAACAGCGGAAGTTGCAGCAGCCACGCCATCAAAACTCCACTACATCTCATTCCGATGCTGAAATTGAGAGCGTCTAGAAGCGCTCTGAGCAGGTACGTGGTGCTCTGACAGAAGAGTCTTTAATACGTTGAGAGCGCTCAATCTAAACACACACACACACACACAAAAAAATGCGGACTCGCAATGGCCACAGTGCTCGAAAATGACCAACCGAATATACAGTAAGGGATAAGCCTCACAGCATGCGTGTCGCCATTCCTCACACTTTACTCTCAAACTTTCCAACAGCTCCCCTCAGTGCGCGTGAGTGAGGGTCTGTGGGTGAGGATACTTTCGTGATGGAGCCCACGTGTAGCTGCCAGCTTGAAATTATCCATTCGTTCACTTTCCAGGCGACCGAAGGGCATCTGCGCCTATACTCACTCAACGGAGGACTGCAGCCCGAACCAGAAAAATGTCGTGACACGTGTTGAGGACGCAATCAGTGCGAGCATCGCCATGATCTGTCGAGAGGACGCCGCTTACCTGATGAGTGAGTACAATGTCTGCCTCTTTGAAGCCGTCGAAGCAATATAGCAAGCAAGAAAAAAGAAGGGCTGTATGCGAATGGGAAAACTACAGCACCTGTTCAGTTCGACAACTCCAGTGTTTGTGGCGCGTTGCTGCCGTTGTCAGTTAAATGGTGTTGAACCAGAGGCGCTCGGTACAAAAAGGTGGCTTGTGTGTGCGGGAGTTGTGCGTGTCTAGTTCGGGAACCAGTCGCCATTTGTGAACACAGGGGTGCGCGAATGCACACTTTAGAACGTAAAACGAACACGTTAAGGGCCCTCAAAAAAATTCACCGCCATATCCACAAAGTGAATTATTTTAGAGGAGCTTGCTCGGAGATGATCGGGTAGCCCGCGAATCCTCCGTACACATCTACCACGATATATAGACGTGACAACGTTGTTATATATACATTACATACACAATGTCTCGATGAGCTCAGGCACTCGTTTCCCTTTAATGATAATTGCTTTATGATCAGTAAAGTATGCTGCCAAGGGATCATCGATGATGGGATGCAATGGAAAGTTCGACAAGGCAACATCGATACAGCTGCCCCTGATGGTGGTGGGACGTTTGCTGCTGCTGCGTTGGGAGCCCGCCGCGCTGCGGTTTGTGCGGTGTTCATGCGGCCGAGCGGTAACGAAGAGTGTTCACTGTGTGAGCTCCCGGCGAAGAGAAAGGAAGCGCGCGTGCTGAGAGTGGTGTGCGTCGCCTTGAGCGGCGCCGCCATCTAGTGAGCATTCTTGAAATCACCGGAAAGCCGGCGCCTTGAGCGGCGTGCACACGCCGCCGCCGAGGCCATCGCCGCCGCCGGACGACGCGAGCCTATGAAGCTTGCCGAGCAAGCTCCTAAAAGATATCACTTAAAGAAATCATTTGGAAGATTTAGTGCGAGGGGAGATAGTACGAGCGCTAGCTTTATCTGGCTACGCCCCTCAGCGTCATCCGCTCCTCAAAAGCAAGACTTAGAAATGCTCCCCCCCCCCCCCCCCCCACTCCCCGCCATCTTCACCCGCCGTGGCAATTAAGCAGGTACGGTGTCGCGCTGCTAAGTTCGAGGTAATGGGTTCGATTCCCGGTTGGCGGACATAGTTTCAAGGGGGGCCAAATGCTTGAACACCGGTGCACTTAGATTTAGTTGCAAGTTCAAGAACGCCAGTTAATCAAGATTGTTGCGGAGTCCCCCCTGTACGGCATGCTCATGAGCGGTTGCAGGAGTTTTCCGACGGGCGTAGGCAGGTTATGCTAGCTTATGGGCAGTCTCAATATCCATACACAGCTACAATCCATTCCCCTCCCCCTTCCACACAACCACACACACACACACACACACACACACACACACACACACACACACACACACACACACACACACACACACACACACACACACACACACACACACACACACACACACACACACACACACACACACACACACACACACACACCCTCTGTCTCTCTACGACTTTGTGCTTCATTCCTATTGCGGGGCGTGAGCTGATGACAAGTGGTAAGTGGTTCCCTCGGAAGTGCGCAATTCTTGCTAACTTTTGGAGCACAGATTTTGCACTGTTTAATTCACAGCCTCACTTACTATTCATAATAAAGGTAGGAAGGAGCGCACTGTTCCAAAAAGATACTGCCTGCTCCATGTCAACCATTCCGTCAATGACAGCTTTCTATGGGAATCTGCGTTCTCTTATTAAGGCGAAAGCCTTTAATATCTCATCCTCACGTCCGCCCGGCGTCCGTCCGTCCGTCCGGCATCCGTCCGTCCGTCCGGCGTCCGTCCGTCCGTGTCCGTCCGTGTCCGTCCGAGCCCTGGCATGGAGCCAGGTGGCCGCCGGGGTGCGCAAACGGACGCCGGTCGCGTCGAACTCTACAGTGCTCGCGCTTTGCTTGAGTAGCGTCGCTGTGCCCAGCGTCTGGAATCATTCTGACCGGCGCCGTCTCAATGGACACAGGCGTTCGCGGAACCCACTTTGGAATTTACAAAGGGCCCGTCAATTTAAGCGATGGAACGCCGATGGCGTTTGTACGATGCGCAAAGCGCGAGAAAATACGAACGCATGCGAACGGAGGAAGACTATGGTCTCGCGCCTCGGTGCGATTCGCGGTAAATAATTAAACAAGAAAACACGCACACATTCGGTTTGCGTGTTACCCCACTGAGAGAGTAAAAGAAAAAAAAAGACATGGTATAGTCAGTCGAATGGCCACACGCTTTCGCCGTACACACTTTGGAATGTTCAAAGTGTCCTTCAATTTTTTGCCGACTTAATTCCGCATGTTCGTAAGCACACTGGCCGTACGTTCAAAAGCATCTTCGTCGATAATGGGTGGGAGCTCCTTGACAGCCGTATCGGACTTACAGTGCTATGAAATCCAAATGGAAACACATTGCTCACTTGCAACTGTGTTGTGCCTTCCAGACATGTCCAGAACCCTCCACTGCTTCGAATTGCTCAAACTGAACGACTGCATAAATCCTAATGGCATGTTCAGCCCTATAGCCATTTTTGGAACAAGTCATACTCCCGAACAGTGCAGGTAAGTTTTAATTCCATGTTGTATTACCTGTAACGAAGAAATTGTTCTCACCACAAATACAAAGTAACTGACGTAAGCCTTACATGGGCTTGGCAATAATGCATAGAAAAGAAATACGAGAATTTGTCGTTCAACTTAATTAAAATGCTGTCGTCTGTATTGCCTATCTTTTGTGTATTTTATCCTTTGTAGTTACTAGATTTGAAATAGAATAAGGGATGTTTGTTTAATTCAAAAATAAACTGCAAAAATACGCATGTTCCTTCCCATGGGCAGGGAAAGCTGCCCAAGCTATTTCGATTTTTTTTTAATCTCCCCCCCAAAAAGAAAGTGGGATCATTATTATTATCACAGTTTCGTTAAATGGATAATAACATAAATTTTAAAGCAACCGCTGAAAAAATGTCAGCCCTAAGGGGATTACTGTGTGAAAAAGCTGATTATTTGTTGACAATACTGTATTCATGCATTAATAACAAACCACGTAAAATGTTTACTGTATTCAGAAAAGCTTCCTTACCTTGTGAATGAAGATGTGAACATTCTCTTGTATTAAATATTACGATTGATATTCCTTTTTACAGAACTATTAGCTAAGTACTTCCTATTATAACGATTTCGCGTGTCAGGAAATTGTATTCTTGGTCAATTAGACCTCAGCAACCCTTATTCGGTCACCCCTAACAATATTATCACAAGAAACAATTATAGCTTAACAATGTGTGGGTTCGAGCTAGCTGGTACTCCATGATCAACTACTTCTTGCGTAAAAATTTTCTAAGACAACGGACGAAATAGACACGGACGGGCGCAACAAAAACAAAGAATCAGGACACTTCAACTTGCGCGAAAGAGAGATAGAATTATCTTATCAGTTACTGAGGGCTGAGGCCAGCAGGTGATGATAAAACACAGCGCGTGTGTTCTTTCCGCACCACTTCAGCAGATCTTGGATATCACTGAGTGCTAGTCAGACATCGAGATGACCCAGAAAGTCGATAGACGAGTGTTCCTGAGTTGCGTTCCCGATATGCACTGCCGAATTTCGCTCGAAGGTCCTCCTGGGGGGGGGGGGGGGGGGTAATACCCCGTGCCCGCGTTTCGCTATCGTTGTCTCTTTGCCAAAAAAAAAAAGACAATGAAACACGTCATATATATATATATATATATATATATATATATATATATATATATATATATATATATATATATATATATATATATATATATATATATATATATATATATATATATATATATGGGTCATTCCATATCAAGTGTACCAGGTCAATTTTCGACCATCTCCGATCGTGCTGAAAAAAATTGTGCAAGTATATGTGAATGTGAGAAGTAGTTTTTTGAGGCGTTATATTTCGCAAAAAAAATTTTGTGTTGCCTAGAGGGCGCTTCGAACTTTGGGCACCCAAGTGAAACTGTGTCGCGCTAAATAATTTATATAATATTACTGGTCTGAGCAATTACTGCGAAACAATTTTTTCCTTAATCTTAAGGAGCTGATCCTTCATGACTATGAAAGTTTATTCATTTTTGTCTCAACTTTCTTTATTTTTGGCCTTGGCGAAAAACCTCAACATTCTGCATGTTTAGCGTATTTTATAAAAAGCACAGATTTTCTCACGAGTAATATATTCACATTATGTGTTTTATGGGTTCTTATAATAAATGATGAAAATACTTTGGAAGCGTATGAAGCAAAAACGTTGCCACAGTATTGTGACAAAGTTGGAAAAAATAGCATTTTGACTCATATTGCGGCTTTATTTTTTCAATGTAGCGGTCAAAGTAAAAATATGGTTTATATATTGTTGCATAGTAAACTTTGTTGGTAAGACATACAGGAGGTTTCAAAAGAGTAGTTTTTGTTTTAATGGAGAAAAAATTTTTCCGACTGAACAACTACAAGGTAGTAGGAAGTTTGCCTTTGCCTCGCCTTCACTGCATAGCACGACAGCGCATGATTCCAGCGGGGACATTTCGGCAGCGAATATTGCAAGTCGTGCAACAGCTTGTCACTTGTTTTGGTAGTACTGCTGTATATAACGTCAAAAAGGGCACTAGTGCTAATTTTATGGAATGGTATCTTCCCCCTTGGACCATCAAAGGGCAGGTTATATTCAACCGATACATAGTCCCAAGGGGCAGAATTATAATGTAGTCGATGGCCTGCAATACAGTATTGGGGCGTTGTGCTTGTGCAGTATTGGGGCGTTGTGCTCGCCAGTGAGGCTGCACCCCAGGCCTTTTTACACAATTCCATCGTCACGCGGATTTTTTTTTTAATCCGGTTGGGAATTGTCCGGCACCGGGATTCGAGCCACGGACCTCTTGCATGCGAGGCTGATGCTCTAACCACTGAAAATTAATATGCGTAAAACTAAAGTAATGTGGAACAATCTTGGCAGAGAACAGCGCTTTGCGATAGGTGGCGAGACACTGGAAGTTGTAAAGGAGTACGTCTACTTAGGACAGGTAGTAACCGCGGAGCCGAACCAGGAGAGTGAAATAACTAGAAGAATAAGGATGGGAGGGGGGCTCATTCGGCAAGCATTATCAAATCATGAATGGTAGTCTACCACCATCCCTCTAGAGGAAGGTATATAACAGCTGCATCTTACCAGTACTTACCTACGGAGCAGAAACCTGGAGACTTACCAAGAGGGTTCAACTTAAACTGAGGACGACGCAGCGAGCGATGGAAAGGAAAATGATAGGTGTAACCTTAAGAGACAGGAAAAGAGCAGAGTGGGTCAGGGAACAAACGGGGGTTAAGGATATCATAGTTGAAATCAAGAAGAAGAAATGGATATGGGCCGGGCACGTCGGCAGGATAACCGCTGGTCATTAAGGGTAACTGACTGGATTCCAAGAGATTGGAAACGCGTGAGGGGGAGACAGAAAATTAGGTGGGTAGATGAGATTAAGAAGTTTGCAGGTATAACGTGGCAGCAGAAAGCACAGGACCGGGTTGATTGGCGAAACATGGGAGAGGCCTTTGCCCTGCAGTGGGCGCAGACAGGCTGATGATGATGATGATGATGATATTATGACGTCTTGGATTAGACGGCGTTTATTCTGCCCGAGGACTCGGCAGCGAACAGGCAGCTTGAGGCAGAGCGCGCACACACACGATGATGATGGTGATGACACTCGGTGACGATGAGGACAGAGAGACAAATGGATGATGATGATTATGATAATGTACAGATGAGAAGAAGCGCATAACAAATGCCCGCACTAATTTCCCCCACATGGAAGCGGCCATCCTGGCCGTCGCAAGTCAAAGTGACAAGGACCGTCGCATGAAAGGCTTCATGCGAGAAACGTGCACGATCTCTGTGCTGCGGTGACGGCGGTCTGTTGGGACAACAAGTGGTGTCACACGATAATTAACGGGCGAAGTCTGCTCGAGAACTATGTAAGGCCCGATGAAGCGTGGCTGGAACTTGTCACACAGACCAGGTGTGCGAATAGGTGTGAAAAGCAGCACCTCGTCACCGGGTCGGAAGAGTACATCGCGGTGGGATGCGTCATAAGTGATCTTCCGGTCTTGTTGTCTCGCTTCTGTGTTGATTTGAGCATGATGGCGACACTGGGCGAGCCTTGAAATGTATTCTTCGCTGGAAGACGGAGACGAGTTGATAGTGCTGTTGAAGAAGGACACGTCCAGAAAGGAAGTAGGGGGGACGTCCATAAACGAGGTAGAACGGCGAATATCCGGTTGTGCGCTGAACGGCCGTGTTGTAAGCGAAGGTGAGGAATGGAAGAAGGGTATCCCAGTTTTTGTGGTCCGGATTGATGTAGACGGCTATCATGTCAGCAAGAGTACGATGGAATCTCTCGGTGAGACCATTGGTCTGAGGGTGGTAGCTTGAAGCTGTCTTGTGAGTTGTTCCAGAAGCGCGCAGTACTTCATTTAACAGTTGTGACAGGAACACCCTTCCACGATCGCTCAGCAATATGCGAGGAGCCCCATGGCGGAGAATTATGGCGCGAAGAACGAAGTCGGCAACTTCCGAAGCTGAGGCAGTAGGCACAGAGGTTGTCTCTGTATGCGTAGCGTGTGAGGTGGTCGACGGCGGTCACTATCCATCGTTTGCCAGTAGAAGTGACGGGAAGAGGGCCGTAAAGGTCGATACCGACAACCTCGAATGGCGTTGTTGGGCATGGAATTGGCTGCAGAGGCCCGGCAGGTGCAGATGTCGGGATTTTACAACGCTGGCATGAGACGCAGGAACCGACGTACCGCGCTACGCTAGCAGAAATGCCAGGCCAGTAGAAACGACTTCGAATGCGGTCGTGAGTTTTTTGAAAACCAAGGTGGCCGGCAGTCAAATCGTCGTGGAAGGCTTCAAGCACGTGAACTCGAAGAGAGCGTGGTAGCACAGGAACCCAGCGTTGACCATCAGGGTGGTAAATGTGGCGGTACAGAACACCATTCTCCAGCTTAAATTGCAAGAGTTGGCGACGAAGTCGCGCGTTAGGTGGATGGGAAACTCCAGAGAGGTGGTCCATAATACGCCTACAGTACGGATCAGACAGCTGGCAGGACCGAAATGTATGCTTGTCGTCCGAGAATAGCTGGTCTATCGAGGCGAGCGAGGGCGCTGCGGTAGACGTGACGCTCGAAGTCTGACCGACGCTGAGCTGGGTAGAAGGAAGCGGGCAGCGGGAAAGGGCGTCGGCATCTTGGTGTTTTCTGCCAGACTTGTAAATGATGTCAAAGTCATACTCCTGCAGACGTAGGATCCACCGACCCAAGCGGCCAGACAAGTTCTTCAGAGTGGAGAGCCAGCACAAAGCGTGGTGGTCCGTAACGACTGTGAAATGACGGCCGTGGAGATAGGGACGGAACTTCTGCACTGACCAAACGACAGCCAAGCACTCCTGCTCAGTTATTGTATAGTTTTTTTCGGTAGCGGTATGTACTCGACTGGCATATGCAACCACTCTCTCTTGTGAAGAAGTGTCGCGTTGCAGAAGAACGGCACCTATACCGCGGCCGCTAGCGTCCGTATGTAGGATAGTCGGTGCGGCCTCATCAAAATGGCAGAGTACAGGTTCGGACGTGAGGGCGCCCTTTAACCGGTCGAAAGCCGTTTGACATTCCTCAGACCACAGAAAGGGCACGTCGGAAGCAAGTAGCTGGTGTAGTGGAGCAGCGATTGAGGCGAAGTTCCGTATAAAACGACGGAAATAGGAGGCGAGGCCAAGGAAACTTCGCAACTCCTTCGGTCTTTCGGGGCGTGGAAAGCGAAGGACCGCGGTAATCTTGTCCGGATCCGGCCGAATGCCGTCTTTGCTCACGACGTGTCCCAAGACCTTGATAGCTTTGCTGGCGAAACGGCATTTTTTAGTGTTGAGTTGGAGACCAGCGCCGGCAAGGCACGTCAAAACTTCATCCAAGCGTTGCAGGTGCTGAGCAAACGTTGACGAAAAGATAACAAAGTCGTCCAGGTAGCAGAGGCAAGGTCTTCCATTTGAGGCCGCGCAGCACGGTATCAATCATGCGCTCAAAAGTCGCGGGCGCGTTGCACAGCCCGAAAGGCATCACGTTGAATTCGTATAGCCCATCGGGGGGTTGCGAATGCCGTTTTCTCCTTGTCGTCTTCATGCATGGGAATTTGCCAGTATCCTGAACGCAGGTCGAGGCTTGAAAAGTATTCCGCGCCTTGTAGGGAATCGAGGGCGTCGTCAATGCGTGGCATGGGGTACACGTCCTTGCGAGTGATCTTATTGAGTGCACGGTAATCAACGCAAAAGCGCACGGAGCCATCCTTTTTACGAACCAAAACCACAGGAGACGACCAAGGACTAGCTGAGGGGCGAATTACCTCCCGTTTGAGCATGTCAGCCACGTTTTCTTCTATAATATTTCTCTCAGCAAGAGACACGCGGTAGGGCCGGCGGTGTACAATTGATGTTCAGACTGTCTGGATTCGATGCGTTGTAGTGGTAGTGCGGCCCAACGTCGACGAGCAAACATCGAAAGAACTTGCGTGTTTCTTTAACAAAGCGAGCAGCTGTTGTGTCTGTGAAGCTGTCAAGTCGTTGCTGATGGCTGCAGTAAAGGCGGAAGAAGCAGCAGGCTCACCACTAGGGAGGTCGTTGGAGGCAACGGCTTGAAGTGGCACGACGCACGCAGGCTCGGGATCGGTAACGCAGGCCACCGTGGTGCTCTGTGGAAGTAGGATTCTCTCTGATGTTGGATTCACGGCAGTGACAAGTGCAGAGCCATTGCGAAAACGAACCACGCCGGACGCGAGAACAGTGCCTTTACCAACGCAACTAAATGATGGTGAGACCAAGACATCGCCATGGTCGATGTCTTTAGAGGTAATAGCCACAATTTGCTCTTGATGCGGTGGTAACCCTCGGTATCTTCCGCAGCAACCAGACGAAGTGGCTTGTGGGGGGTCGTCGTCGAGCATGTAGTTGGTGTCAGCGAGGTGGACGACGCGTTGTCCACAACAAATAGCCGCGGAAGCAGAAGACAGAAAATCCCATCCTAAAATTAGTTCGTGAGAGCAGTGGGTCAGGACAGCGAATTGGATGTGGTGGCGGATACCATCGATGAAAAACACGGGCACTACAAAAAGCGGAAGGGCGAATGCTGTTCCCCTGGGCAGCAACTAACGTGGGTCCATCGTAAGGCGTCATCACTTTCTTCAGACGTTGGCACAATTCAGCACGCATAACCGAAAATGTCGCACCCGTGTCCACCAGAGCATTGACGAGTACTCCTTCCACTGCCACAAAAACCATGTTGCACGGGCCTGATGGAGGAAATATCAGTCCTAATTTGTAATGCAGTTTTTCCTCCGGAAACTGCATCACTTAGTTTTCCGAGGGATTGTCAGTGACGAATGAGGCAGGCCGAAGTGGAGAGGAGGAGCGGCGAAAGGGCGAAAGTGAGCGGCGTCTTGAGTTCCGGCTGCTCCGTGGTGCACTAGATGCGGGTGGAGATGGTGATCGGTGCGGAGGGGATGAATAACGCTGACCTTGATAGGAAGCTGGAGAGGTAAAATCCCGTTCACGCATGTCGTAACCCCGACGCTCGTCTTGCTGGCGCTTGCGGCAGAAACGAGAAATGTGGCCACGATACCCGCAGTAATAGCATACTGGGCGGGACGAGCGCCAGGATGGTGAGTAGAAGGCGTTCGCAGTACCTGGTGAGAGTGCGGTCAGGTGGGCTGATGAAGGGCCAGGCGGTACCGAATGGAAATTCACGGTAGGCGCGGCAGGGACCGACACGTACGATGGTGGCGCCAACGTCATGGTTGCGTCGCTGGGAGGCGCGGCAGCAACTTGCGCGTAGGTTGGTACGGGCCGAGAAGAGGGTGACTGGACGTGGGCAGGGCAGGTCATTGATGTGATCTCCTCCCGGATGATGTCGCGCAAGGCCGCTCCAGGAGACTGTGCAGAATATGGCGAAGGAAGTGAGAAGCCCATGGACTGCAATTCCTCGCGTATGATGTCCCTTGATGAGGTCACGGAGGTGACTTTGAGCTGTGGAGTGGTGTTGGCCAATGTCTGATTGCAGACGAACCGAGTCCAGGGCATCGAGGCGCTGACATGTTGCGACGACGTCGGCAATGGTAGCCGGGTTCTGTGCAGCGAGGGCATTAAAGGCAACAGGACCTATATCCCTTCAAAATATGGCGTACTTTGTCCGACTCCGGCATGGACGAATTGACACGTCGGCAGAGCGCAAGAACGTCCTCGATGTACGACGTGTACGACTCACCGGGATGTTGTTGGCGAGTATCGAGAGTTCTCTTCGCGACTGCGGATCGAATGGCCGGTGTGCCAAAGACATGACGGAGCTGCTGCTCGAAGGTAGCCCAGTCGGGTAAGTCGATGACGTGGTTGAAGTACCACGTCTTCGCGACACCGGTTAAATAGAAAGAGACGTAACGCAGCTTGGCGGTATCGTCCCACCGATTAGCAGCACTCACGCGGCCGTATTCATCGAGCCAGTCCTCCTACGTCTTCTCCGCGAAGACCGGCGAAGAGAGGGGGGTCACGCTGGTGTCCATGTACGTAAACAGGAGGCGTGGCTTGCGAAGGTGGGCTGGAGATGGCAGCAGCGCCGGCAGGCTCGTTCTGCGACATGTTGGCGGACAGCGGTCGCAAGCGGCGGCCTGAACGAAGCTCCAGGGAGTAGAGGGGGGTTGGTAGAGGACCGGGGATCGAAAATTCACCTCCACCACGTATGACGTCTTGGATTAGACGGCGTTTATTCTGCCCGAGGACTCGGCAGCGAACAGGCAGCTTGAGGCAGAGCGCGCACACACACGATGATGATGGTGATGACACTCGGTGACGATGAGGACAGAGAGACAAATGGATGATGATGATTATGATGATGTACAGATGAGAAGAAGCGCATAACAAATGCCCACAATATATATATATATATATATATATATATATATATATATATATATATATATATATATATATATATATATATATATATATATATTAGATAGATAGATTGTAATGCAGAGAGATAGACACCCAACGCCCGTCCGCTGGGCCGGCTGCTGATATTCTCCGCCTTCGTATTTCTCGTCGACGCAGTATCGCCTAGCGCGCGCCCGCGTCCCAGTGGCGCTGTTATCCTTACAGGTATATATATATATATATATATATATATATATATATATATATATATATATATATATATATATATATATATATATATATATATATATATATATATATATATGCAGTGTAGTGAAGCAAATTGTCTCTCGAATTAAATAAACAGGTGCTTATGAATGCTATGCAAATAACAATACAGCAAAAGCTCGTTAATTTGAACTGTGAGCCTCTTGCTTTGATCGCTCCTCATAGAAGTCAAGCCAAAGCAATCACAATGTGTTGCAAAACCAAGCCAAATTCACTAGAGATGCAAACACCGAAACAGCCGCATTTCTCGGCAGATAACAATTCGGACGCTGCACTAGAGCTCTTGGGCGAGCTGCAAGCGATGTTCATGAGGTCACGACAGCGAAAGCGCAAGCAAATGTAAATTTCTGATTACTTTTAATTTCGATTGCGTTAAGCTCTGGCATGTAAATAAAAGTGTTTTGGAACACAAATAGCGTCATATATTTCCACATTAAGGCTTACTGATGACACGAATACTTCTCGGTGCTTGTTTCTGGCGTGTAAGTGGCTGATCAATTAATTCTGTTCTCTGTTAAAGCTCCACGAACTTAATTTACGAAATCACCTTACGAAGGCGTGCAGTAGCGCCTAATTTGCGATGATGAGTCCAGAGGTGGCTTCTTCGGTGTCTGCCCGCGCAGTGTGGTGTGATGTCTGTTCGTTCTTGCGCACGCCCGCTTATTCGAACTCCGCTTAATTTGAACAATTTTGCAGTCCCCTTCGAGTTCGGAATGACGAGCTTTTACTGTATTACTCCGAGTGTTCTTCGGGTGTTTATTTAATGTGCTGATCCAATCAATCACTGTAAAACTGGCATTTTGTAAAGGGTTTTTGAAAAATAACTCGTGATGGTAAGGTTTAGAGATATGTGAGCTCGAAGGAAATAACTGATACTTCCAGCAGTGTTTGCGTCTGCCTCTTTCTTGTGTCCCGTGCTTTGCTGGCTTTCTTCAAGTATCATGAAACAACTGGCCCAGATTTCAACCCTTTTGAAATAACTGAGCTGCAACGCAGACCATTAATTTACTCGCCGCATCAACAACCTCAAGCACGACCACGCTATGTTTCATTTCCACGCCTACTTACCTAAAAAATTAGGCAATATCCATGCGTTTTAAATGCGAATGCATTTCATAGTCGGGCTATGTCAGGCATCCGGCGTTGTCCGGCGTTGTCCGGCGTTGTCCGGCGTTGTCCAGCGTTGTCCAGCGTTGTCCGCGGAGGAGGAGGAGGAGGATAGGTTGAGGAGGTAAGCGCCGGCAGGTGTTAGATGTGAAGCATCTTATGGCGAAGCTTAATCCGGTGGTGGTGGTGGGCGGCGTGACCACCCTTACTGCGCATGCGCAAACCCTTTAAAAAAATAAAAATAAAAAACCTCCTCTCTCCCTCTCTCTCGTCTAGGCATCCCTCCCCGCGGCAACCACACCCTCACTGCGCATGCGCGTCCCACCTCTCTCTCGTCTCCTACGCTCCCCCCTCTCTTCTCTAGGCATATCTCTGCCCGCAGCGTCCACACTGCCACTGGGCATGCGCGTCCCCCCCCTCTCTCTCCTCTCCTACGCTCCCCCCCTCTCTCGCCTCGCGACGCAGACACAGGCAGCGTCTGCTAGCGAGTTTCTTGGTTGAAAAAACCGACTGCTCGCGCTGCACAACCGTTCACTGGCCACCCCGTATATATGGCAATGGATCTCGACCTCCAAGGTGGTGCCGGTGGGAGATTTCTCCTGTGCGTTGTTGAACAATAAAAATTCGCAGCGTGTGCGTTAACTAAAAGCGGACTGCGGTCTCTGTGCCCAGTCGGAGTCTTCTGTCTCTCATTGCACATTAGCAGCGATTGGCATGTTCCAGTAGGAAACACCGCTCCATCGCTGCGTGCTTTACGCATACCCAGTTTTAAATGCGAATGCATTTCAAGTGCGTGAGGGCGCTCGCATCGCGGGAGCTCGGCGGAGCTATATATGAAAAAAAAAAAATAAAGAAAGGAAAAAAAGAACAAAAAAAATAAAAATAAATAAAAAAAGAGAAAAAAAACAAAAAAGCAAAAAAAAAGGCGCTGCGCCGTGCTCCCGACCGGGCTGCAGAAATTAGGCGCCTTTTCCTTCTTCGAACCACAACAAACAACCACCATATATAAATGGAGTGAAGCGCGCGCGAAATGCATTCGCATTTCCTCACGATTCCCCTTCGGGGAGGTGGGGGGCATTTTTTAGTATTACATTAGACTCTTAATGCAAAATTCAACGAATGAAAATTGACTGGTAACGTGAAGAGAGCAAGGCGAACCTTCGAACTAATTCACGAGCATGTAGCTTAACGCTCAGGTGCCTAGTCGAACAGGTCCGTGACTCGTCATGTGCTTAGAAGAGCGGACTGTTGGGCGAGTTGGTGATACATTACGAGGAAACTGCGCGAAAAAAACGTGGACAAAGGAAGAAACAACAGCACAGGCGCATAACTAACAACTGAATTTTTATTTGAAAAACACAAAAATATATATCTTTGTGTTTTTCAAATAAAAATTCAGTTGTTAGTTATGCGCCTGTGCTGTTGTTTCTTCCTTTGTCCACGTTTTTTTCGCGCGGTTTCCTCGTAATCGTCATGTGCATTGTCTAGGGGCAATGCATGCAGCAGTATGACGATACCTGTTTTACTGTTTCGGCCTTGCCACATCAACCCAACAATCGCGAATAAAGCATTTTTAATAAAATTTAAGAGTTGAACTTTCCCCTCACAACCCACCACTGCCAAAAAAAAAAAATTTGCGCTTGTCGAATGGTTGCTGTTGTGCTGCAGTTGACCAGCTGAGAGGGGAGGGGGGGGGGGGGGTCGAGCACCTTCTTAAATAATGGAGACGCGTGCCCCCCCCGGGCCCCCCTGACTTTAAGCCCTGACGCCGACTATCCCTGACTCCCTAGTTAGTGTCTTGAGAATCGCAAGAACAATTGAAGATCCAGATAATTCCTTTTAAATTGTGGATGCACAGAGTTTTAACAAGACATTGCCGTGGTTTAACGCGGGTAAAAAGAAGTTTGTCGAGTGGTACGTAGCTCGGGCCCTCGAGAAACAGTATGGCGAGGACCATGATGTGGTCTACGTGGACGCAGTGGAATACATGTCAGGATCCCGCATGGCCCTGTCGGTAGCTGACAATCAGGCAAAGCTTCTAACGTCGTGCTCAATTATCACCAATTCCTCCACAGAGGCAGAACAGGCAGCCATCGCTCTTGCTCTTATCTCTACACCCGCCACCACAATCATAAGCGACTCGAAATCAGCTACCCTGAACTATGCCAATGGCTCGATATTCCGCACCGCTGCTCGCTTACAACGCTTCTGGCAGCCCCGGCATTCCATAACCATCGTCTGGACGCCAGCACATGCAGGCCTCCCTGGCAACGAGGAGGCTGATTCCCTCCCTAGCCCGAGGTCTCACATTCCGGGCAGGAGAAATGGAGCCCCTCCACAGGTCGAGGAGCGCTTGCTCTCCTTTCATGGTATTCTGTAGTACTATCGAGACCAACGAAGAATATACACATCCCCAGCCCCATCCCTCAACATCGCGCAGGCCGCACATTGGCGACGCCTACAAACTCGAACTGCTCCATAGTAAACGCCCGATACCCCAGACCAATTCCCCTCTTCATGCAAACTTTGCGGCAAACCAGGAGATTTCCTCCACATCCTCCTCACATGTTCCCACCTTCCCTCATCCCCCATCACCGGCTGTGGCGGTGTCTTACTGGGAGACCGTCATGACCAGCACTTCTGCTTTCGATCAGCGCCGGATCATCTCCTGCGCGATGAAGAGGATTGCGCTTCAAGGGCTTTCCTTCGCTTTGTAAGGGTGGGTGCCTGATCCTCACAGTGAGGGCAGCACCCACGTGCCATGTAGGGGGCTCGGCCCCGCGCTCTGCAGTGGCAATAAATGTTTATACTACCACCGTACGAGACCATTCCTTTGCAGAGATTTAACTTTATTGCTTGCCTCGAACGAAGGGAAGTCAACGCGCTTCGACCGACGCCGCAACAAGATGGCCAGCGTGTTACAATACAAGACAATACACGAACGCTGCTAAGCGCCGTCAGCGCTAGGCGGGAGCGTGTAGTGAAGTTTGATGCAGCTCTGGCAGTGGTGCTCACAGGACTCACGTTAGGCCGCTGGTCGTTTTCGCGAACGCGCCGCAATAGTGTTTCGCTAAAGATGTTTCGCCGATGCTGACTTTGGCTGAGCTCGAGCGTCAGATTCACGCAACGAGGCGTTTTCCGCGTTAGTTCCGGGAGAAGTACAGCTACCGCTCTAAAGGATAAGGTTTCTCCGATGAACTAAAAAAAAAAGTGGCATTGGCTCAATCGCCTAGAATGATCCGTCTTTTGTTAAGGCTCCCTTGTCTGACAGCTGGGACCCCGTGAATAAAAGTACCCTAATAGTGCTTCTAAAGAACCCGTCTGGTGGTGTCGAAATGATTCGTCTTAAACCTAATCAGGAGTGCAAATGTGGCCTAGGAGTCATATATGCGATGTACTGATTTCATGTGTAGGTCATGTACTGATTTTATTTATTCATTTACTTATTTATTTACCTATAGAATCAGTTAGTTAGTTAGTCATCTTGATACTAGCAACCGAGGTTGTTTGAATAGTGAGTATTTGAAATGTAGTTGAATGCGCGCGTAATAATAATAATAATATATGGGGTTTTACGTCCCAAAACCACCATATGATTATGAGGGACGCCGTAGGGGAGGGCTCCTGAAATTTTGACCACCTGGTGTTCTTTAACGTGCACTGACATCGCACAGTACACGGGCCTCTACCATTTCGCCTCCATCGAAATGCGACCGCCGCGGCCGGGATCGAACCCGCGACCTTCGGGTCAGCAGCCGAGCACCCTAGCCACTGATTCACCGAAGCGGACGAATGCGCACGTTTTGACTGCCTAATAGAGTATGAAATATTTCAAGCAAAGCGAAGTATGAAGGTTGTGTGCAATCCTCTTTGCAAAAGCGAAAGCAAACAAGAAAAAACAAGAAAAGAAAGGAACTTGATAGTTCATACATGCAGCGCAGTTTACCACTGAATGTCAGGTATACAATGTAGAGAAATGTCTACACGAAATACCACTGACAGATATCATCGCATCTGTTGCATCACGATAATGTTGAATTTGAATAAAGGAACAACGCGACAGCGCGTGCACGCGGTAGAGTTCTAATTGGAAAGTGCATTTTTCACAAGGTGGTGGTTTAATTAAATTTAAACATTGAAAGTATGTGAATAATAAAAGGTTTGAATATAGAATTAAATGACTCAAAATGCCGCTTGAACGAATGTTAACGAAACAAAGTATTTTTTTTATACGAACTTTTTTTTTATTATCCACCAAAGTGCCACCGAATCTAATGCTAACGCACTTCAGGTTAACGAAATTGAGTGCAGAGTTAAATACATAATATAGCGGAACAAAACATGGAAAGAGAAAGATGCACACAGGACGACCGCTAGCACCCACGTGCTATATAGCGGTCGTCCTGCGTGCATCTTTCTCTGTCCTTGTTTTGTTACGCTATATTATGTATTTAAGTCAAAACCAACTAAGCCCAAATTTCTGCTTTGAATGCAGAGCTCACTTCAGTTCTACAAACATATTCTGTGACACAATTTAATGCCTCTCAGTAGTCATATTGATCCCTTGAATAAGTAGAACCACGCCTTTTGCCCCCGTGACTGCAGACTATACGATTCTTTACAAGACGCTCAAAAAGCATAAATTTACATGGAAATCAGCAGCATGACAAACAAGTGGTTGAAACTTGATTTGAACACCGGATGCTTCTTGTAGCTTCTGATAACATGCTGCAATATAGCTGTTTCAGCTCAGCGAACTCTCACTGTAACGAACTTTTTCCTGAGTGCCCTTGCAGCTCGTTCAAATAAAGTTTCACTGTGATTTGCTATTTTGATTCGATCGGTTATCGAATCGAACAGCCGCTAATAAATATACCAATAATTTTCGAGTAGTTTTGGAATAATGAGCGTTGTCGGCGGTGCACGGTCAAAATGAAAAACAGAAATGAATTTTTGAAACATGAGCTATTCGTTTCGTTTATTCGTACCTCAAGGGATACCAGAGGGACATTACATGAGGGGCGAGCAAAAAAAAAACAAAAAACAAAACAACAACAACATAAAAGAAACAGCAGCGGTACACACCTAAAATGACGATAAATGGCTCTTTACGGCAGTTTTCAATTGAGCAAAATTAGTTGAAATGGTGATGTGGGCGGGAAGGTCGTTCCAGTCTTGCGCTGTCCGAAAAACATGGAATAAAAACGATTTCTGGCAGGTCTTATACCCCTGTCACACGGCAAATCTAATGTCATTTACACCGAATGACATTAAGCGAACCTAATGTCATTTTACCTGCGTGCTGTCACACGATGAAAACAAATGTCATTTTAAAATGATGACCATGACCTTAGCCCTCCTGAGCCGTGGCTTTGGGAGAAATAGAAATCTATTAAAACTTGCATGTAACATGCATGTATCCTCAAAAATAATTTGTTATCACTAAAAAGGTGCTCCTAGAATATAAACGAAGCTGTTTTACACAAGTTGCCACAGCTGCACGACACAAACGAAGTCAAGACAAGAGCCACTCGAAAACCAACATGGCCGACGATATGACCGGGCGTGAGTATACAGTGAACCGAAGCGTGGGCGCACGAATGACTCCCCGGCTGCAGAAAGGAGACGGCGGCAGCAATTTCGCGTAGACACCACCTTGATCACCACAACACGTGCAATCGGACGATCAACATCCGCGATACAGGACCACAACGACAACACGGCACAAATGAAACATGGCCGTCGTCCAGGCGCTGTAGCTGAGAGTAGCTTTCTTTTAGAAACTTTCGCGTGGGCTATTATGCCATCAAACCAGTAATAAGCTAATCTAGTAAAGAATAAGATATTTACAAAGTACAAAAGTTACGTTTACGTAAGTTAACAGCCATCTCCCTAAAAGTTCCTGGCGTCGAGACTACTCATTCGGTCCGAAATCTAATGCGAATGTGTTTCGGGAACTCATTCGACGGGAAATGTCATTTTCATCGAATGACATTTAGTTTCCCCGTGTGACAGCAAACAAATGACATTACAAACGAATGACATTCATTGTAAATGACATTAGACTTGCCGTGTGACAGGGGTATTAGTTCGGGTGCGTACGGGATAGACGGCGTTCGGTTGACAATGGCGCGATGTCCGATGAGCAGGTCTGATTTATTCATTGCCTGGTGGCAAGGAATGAAAGAACTTGTAGTACAGGCACAGACCTGAAACTTTATGGTGAGAGGCAAGATAAGGAAGGTTAAGGCTGCGAGTTTACTGCTGACACATTTATGTTAGTCGAATAATTTGAGATAATGAATCTTGAAAGCACGGTTTTGGATGGATTCAAGCGTATTAGTAAGGTTAGCTTGATGAGGATGAAACATGGCGTTAGCACACTCGTTTAGGTCTTGCAAGCGTTTTATAAGCGATTAGTTTGGTAGACGTAGGGGCCGACTATGTCTGTAGACGTAGGTGACTAGTAAATTTTTCATAAAAATATTAGAAGCCCTTCGTTTATCGGGAAAGTAGGGGCAAGCGCAGCTTGGCGTTTGTGTCCCTAACCTACACCTTTCTTCCTTTCTTTCTTCCTTTCCTTCTTTCTTTCTTTCTTTCTTTCTTTCTTCATTTCTTCCTTTCTTTCTTTATTCCTTCCTTTCTTTCTTCCTTTATTTCTTTCTTTCTTTATTTACTTATTTATTTATTTCTTCCTTTCTTTCTTTCTCTCTCTCTCTCTTCCTATCTTTCTTTCTTTCTCTCTCTCTCTTCCTATCTTTCTTTCTTTCTTTCTTCCTTTCTTTCTTCCTTTATTTCTTTCTTTCTGTATTTACTTATTTATTTATTTATTTCTTCCTTTCTTTCTTTCTTTCTTTCTCTCTCTCTCTCTTCCTTTCTTTCTTCCTTTCTTTCTTTCTTTCTTTCTTTCTTTCTTTATTTACTTATTTATTTATTTCTTCATTTCTTCCTTTCTTTCTTTATTCCTTCCTTTCTTTCTTCCTTTATTTCTTTCTTTCTTTATTTATTTATTTATTTATTTATTTATTTATTTCTTCCTTTCTTTCTTTCTCTCTCTCTCTTCCTTTCTTTCTTCCTTTATTTCTTTCTTTCTTTATTTACTTATTTACTTATTTATTTCTTCCTTTCTTTCTTTCTCTCTCTCTCTTCCTTTCTTTCTTCCTTTATTTCTTTCTTTCTTTATTTACTTATTTATTTATTTATTTCTTCCTTTCTTTCTTTCTCTCTCTCTCTTCCTTTATTTATCTCTTTCTTTCTTTCTTTATTTCTTCCTTTCTTTCTTTCTTTCTTTCTCTCTCTCTTCCTTTCTTTCTTTCTTCCTTTCTTTCTTACTTCCTTTCTTCCTTTCTTTCCTTCTTCCTTCTTTCTTCTTTCTTTCTTGTAACAAGCAACGTGAAATAAATGACCTCGATAAATGATCAGATTGCCACATCAGAAACGGCTGGTCGCCGAGAAGCCCATGATCGAGAGAGCGCCAGTTATTAGGAAACGGCGCACACAAATACGCGTGTGAACTGCGAGGCCGCAATTCTGTATACCCGCATTTCTGTCACAGGCGTGGGCACCGGATTTTTTAAAGACGATAGTCTTTCTTGGGATACTTCAACGGAGAAATTTTGGTCTGTCTGTCTGTCTGTCTGTCAACCGATTCAACCACTCGGCCAAAGCTTAACCACTTGCCTGAACGCCCAGCCAACTTGAACAGTCGTTTGCGTTCATACTTGTGAACATTGTCGATCAAAAAGCAAATATTACGCATATCTGAGGCGCAACAACAATACGGAAATATTAGGTGGTGTCTTCTTTGATAGAAAATACATAGATACTTAATTCTAAAGACCCTAAGTGTTTCTCAGGCTGCGCTGAAAATGCGGGCTGCCTCGCAAAAGCGAAGAGCCGTCGTCTGTCTCCGAGGTCGCGCGGGAAGTGCCGTGTGTTTCATCCGACGCACGATAGCTGGCGCAGTCTGCCCCCGTCGCTGCAAACAAGAGAATCTCTTTTCGTGGTCGCTCTGCGCGACTTCTCAGCTTTTAAAGACGATAGTCTTTCTTGGGATACCTAAACGGAGAAATTTTGGTCTGTCTGTCTGTCTGTCTGTCTGTTTCTCTGTTTGTCGGCACGTCGCACGATTCAGCTAGCTGGCCAAAGTTTAACCCCCCTGCCTTACGACCTCCAATCTTTACCGAGGGGCATGGTGTTCATACGGGTGAGCGTGGGCAATTAAAAATCAAATATTACGCATACCTGAGGCACAACATCAATACCTTAGTACTATTCACAGTGTTCCTTTAAAACAAAATCTATAGATACGTAATTATAAAGATGCTAGTGTTTATTACGCGGCGCTGAAAATGCGCCGCTGTGTACAAAACAAGTCTCCGCCCAGTGATTTAACTTCGACGCTGTGGTGCTGCCACCTGGCAGCAGCATAGTTCAACACAAGCCGATGTTCCCCGGTAGCGCTGTAGATGGCGTCCTCTTCTGTTTTATCAATGCCAGCCAGATGCGGCTGATTCATCGTAGAAGAGCGCTGTCTCAGGCAAGGCAAAACATATATGGCCGCTTGATGAAATACGACCCACTCTACAAGACATGATCAGAGAACGCAGAGAAAAGACCGACGACCAAATTTCAGCGGAGAAACGCCGGCGTCCGTCTAAGCGTGCCCGGAAAACGTCCGAACACGGAGGAAGGAATAACTCAGGAGAGGCCCTGACGTCACTCTCTGTGAAGCCGTGGTGAAGCCGGAAGTCGGCCATATTGACTGGGCAGATGCTCCTCTCTTGTTTACATGTGACAAGCGAAGTAGAAGGCGCGTTTCCCTCTCCGGCTCGAAAACCACGTGGGCTGCACGGCACGCGTGTTGAGGCTATCCGAAACCAACGGAACGGGACTTAAAACGGTGGGCCAGCGCGATACAGTTGGCGAAATCATTTCGTCCGAGTAATAACAGCGAGTAAGAGCTCGTCGACAAGGAAGCAAACACAAGAGATCGCCATGCTAGAAGCACTGACTACGGCGAGCATGCTATGGTTGCATTCCTATGGTTGCATTCCGTTTCCCAAGCGGCGCCCGGCCACCGTGCTCGGGTTCCACGTAAACGCTCACCGGCGTCAGCATTGTGCAACCGCGGTGGTCGACCTTGTGCACGGTGCGTGTACGAGTGACACTTGAACGCGGTTATTGTAACGCCGAGAGCACACTGCTAGGGGCGAGCATAGCAAGCAAAACAGAAAAGGTATTTTAATGCGCACAAGCAAGTTCTTACTGTACACATATCGAACACGAAACTACATATGCACATGGTGTCCTGATTTCGGCTAGCGGAGTACAAACATTTCGTCCGTTGTCACAAGCAGGAACACTGCACAACTGTCACTGACCTGCAAGGCGTTCGTCGTGGTTCCGTTTTGTCACGGTGCCTGAACCCGATTTTGCTGAGCACATCGAATACTTCATCGGCGTCATCCGCTGCACGGCACGTGAATAAACGCGATCCTTTCACGCACTGTTGAGGCCCCGTGGCTAACAACAGGTTTTGTAAACTTTGCTAGGTACAATAACCGCCGGGAGAGCACTGCGTAGCTAACAACGCGGCACAAAGCATGGATATCGTCCGCTGCGGTTGAGTACGAGACCTACGGAGACACACACGCACATGCCGCCGCCGCTACGCCAGCTACACTGCACAACACGTAACCATAGCAACGCCGCCATTGTGCCCAGTGGATATGGCCGCCATGACGTCATTTCCTCCACACTTTTTGCGTATCGCGCCGGCTGGGCATGCCCTCTCCTGAGTTATTCCTTCCTCCGTGCGTCCGAAAAGCGAGCCCAGCGGCTAGCCCAGCTATTAAATTGTGGTACTCATGCCGCTCATGCAGTGCAGTCGGCACAAGACTATCGTCTTTCGACGACATTTGCAGCGAAGCACGCAGATACGCGGCCAATTTTTTACACGGTGCCAAAAACACCGCGCTTGCGCCGAGAAGACGCTTGGTCATGCCAGGGCGGAAATGGTACGAGAACAGCATCACAGGTGGCCGCGGATGAGACCAGGACTCATGTAGTACGGCAGGCAGAAGACTATCGTCTTTCGACATTTGCAGCGAAGCACGCAGATACGCGGCCAATTTTTTTTAGGGGCGAAGCTCCTTAGGGCATAGGCTAGTCCCGCGTCGTTGTCGTTGTCGTCGTAGTAGCCACGATGACGATGACGCTGCCATCACGGCACAGCACATGGAATGTGCTGTGCACTATGCGTCATGACGATGACGCTGATGACGATGAAGAATAAGCGTCGTAGCCACCTCTAGGTCTCAGAATGATCACTAGATGGCACTGCGGTGCACATCTAGTGATCGACCACATGCAACCGACAACAATCCGAGCAACCTGCATCGATCTCGTCTTTGCAAACTTCCCATTACGACCCATCCAAGAACCCCTGTCTCTCCACTTCACCGACCATAAACCCGTTATAATGAAGGCGGAACGGAAGCCACGGCTTATGTAAACGGTAACCACCACGGCTCACGACCAACGAAGAAAACACGGCTCCAGTACGAAAACAGAAAATCGCGCCTCACGAATAAATAAAATATCTTAATATTGTAACGTAGCACTTTACACGTCTTTATTAGGCCTGGAAGACGTGGCCAAACAGTCACATCCGAGGCACAGAACAAACTCAAGATGTGTCCCCACAAACGAAGAAGATGAAGAACACCATGTGATGATGGTTATGTACAGATGATGAAGAAGTGTCTTATAAATGCCCACACTAATTTCCCCCGCGTGTGAGCGGCCATCCTGGCCGCAACTTAAAGGTGCGGAGAACGCCTTGTGAAAGGCTTCATGCGCGAGACATGCACTATCTCGGTACCGCGACGGCGCCGGTCAATTGGAGCAATGATGGGTTCGACGCGATAGTTCACAGGGGAGGTCTGCTCCAAGACTGTGTATGGGCCGAGGAACCGAAACTGAAACTTCTCGCATAAGCCAGGAGTGCGAACTGGTGTCCGGAGTAGCACCTCGTCGCCGGGGCGGAAGAACACGGCGCTGTGAGATGCGTCATGCAGATTCTTGCGGTCCTGTTGTCTTGCGGCAGTGTTGAGTCGAGCGAGCTGGCGACAGTGGTGGAGGCGGGACACATATTGTTCACAGGAGGATGCAGATGGAGTAACAGGGGCGGTCAAGAAGGAGTCGTCAAGAAGAGAAGACGGTGATCGGCCATAAACCAGGTAGAATGGCGAGTAGCCAGTTGTGCGTTGTACAGCCGTATTATAGGCAAAAGTTACGAACGGCAAAATTGCGTCCCAGTTTGTGTGGTATGGCTCAATGTACATGGCTATCATGTCGGAGAGAGTGCGATGAAATCGCTCAATCAGCCCGTTGGTTTGAGGGTGATAGCTGGAGGTTGTTTCGTGGGTGGTGCCAGAGGCTCTGAGCAATTCTTCCACAACTTGCGAAAGGAAGGCTTTACCACGGTCGCTCAAGATGACACGAGGAGCACCATGACGCAATATTAAGGCTTCAAGCATAAATGTAGCCACTTCACAAGCAGAAGCCGAAGTGACGCAGGATGTTTCAGCGTATCGTGTCAAGTGGTCGACAGCTGTCACTATCCACCGATGGCCAGTGGGAGTCGTTGGAAGAGGACCATACAGATCAATGCCAACGACTTCGAATGGTGCCGATGGACATGGAAGTGGTTGCAGCTCGCCGCCTTGAGGTGATGTCGGAAGCTTTCGGCGCTGACAAAGGTTGCAGGAGGCAACGTACTTTGCTACACTGCCGGATTGGCCAGGCCAGTAGAAGCGACCTTTAATGCGGTCGTACGTTTTCTGGAAACCAAGGTGGCCAGCGGTCATGTCATCGTGACAAGCCTTGAGGATATCAGCTCGAAGAGAGCGAGGCAGAACGGGTACCCAGCGTTGGCCGTCAGGGTGATAGATGTGACGGTAAAGAACGCGGTTGTTGAGCTTGAACTGCGTCAGCTGTCGACGAAGGCGGGCATTTGGCGGCCGGCAATTTCCCTGAAGACGATCTATTATGCGCCTACAGTAAGAGTCGGCGCGTTGGTGCGTTATGATCGAGCCGTGATCGTCGGGAGGAATCTGATCAATAGTGGCCAAGGACGAAACAGATGTGGAAGGACCGTCCGAGCGTTCATCGTTGAAGTCAGTAGCGGAACCAATGCACGGTGCCGTCAGAAGTGGGCAGCGAGAAAGCGCATCTGCGTCCTGGTGCTTCCTACCGCACTTCTAGATAATAGTGAAGTCGTATTCTTGCAGACGTATAATCCAGCGACCAAGGCGTCCTGATAAGTTCTTGAGTGTGGAAAGCCAACATAAGGCATGGTGGTCTGTTACGATGGTAAAATGACGGCCATGTAGATACGGTCGAAACTTCTGCACTGACCAAACGACAGCTAGACACTCCTGCTCTGTGATTGTGTAATTCTTCTCGGCGCTGGTCAGTACGCGGCTTGCATATGCGACGACCCTTTCACGTGATGACTCATCTCTCTGTAGCAGAATACCACCGATGCCGTGACCACTAGCGTCAGTATGCAGGAGTGTTGGTGCTGTTTCGTCGAAATGGCGAAGAACTGGTTCAGATGTGAGGGCGTTTTTAAGATGGCTAAACGCTGCTTCGCAGTCGGGAGACCACTCAAAGCGAACACCAGAACCAAGTAATTTGTGCAAAGGTGCCGCTATTGAGGCAAAGTCTCGTATGAATCGGCGGAAGTAGGAAGCCAGGCCAAGGAAGCTGCGTAAGTCTTTGCTCCTTTCGGGAGGAGGAAAATGAAGAACGGCCGAAACCTTCTCGGGATCAGGACGAATGCCGTCCTTACTCACAATGTGGCCTAACGCCTAAGACCTTAATTGTCTTGCTGGCAAAACGGCACTTTTTCGTGTTCAGCTGAAGGCCAGCGTTAGCGAGGCACGTCAGTACTTCGTCTAAACGGTGTAGGTGTTGTGAGAAGGTTGACGAGAAAACAACAATGTCGTCCAGATAGCACAGGCAAGTCTTCCACTTCAGGCCACGCAGAACGGCGTCCATCATGCGCTCGAATGTTGCGGGCGCATTGCAGAGGCCGAAGGGCATTACATTGAACTCGTAAAGTCCATCTGGTGTTGAAAACGCCGTTTTTTCTTTATCGTCCTCGTGCATCGGTATCTGCCAGTATCCTGAATGTAGGTCTAGACTCGAGAAGTACTCGGCCCCCCTGTAGCGAATCCAAGGCGTCGTCTATACGTGGCATAGGGTATACATCCTTGCGCGTGATCTTGTTTAGCGCCCAGTAATCTACGCAGAACCGCACAGAACCGTCTTTTTTTCGAACTAAGACGACAGGAGATGACCATGGACTAGCAGAGGGGCGTATTATCTTCCGTCGCAACATGTCGTCAACGTTTTCTTCGATGACCTTCCGCTCGGCTAGAGATACGCGATATGGTCGACGACGAATGATGGACGTACCCTCTGTCTCGATCCGATGCGTGGTGACGCACGTCTGTCCCAATACAGAGGAATGTACGTCAAACGACGCTTCATGTTTGGTCAGCAAGGCAAGCAACTGTTGTGTCTGCGATGGGGCAAGGTCGGAGCTGATAGTAGCTTTAAGGGCGGAGATGGATGCGGAACGTCCAACAGAGGGATCTTCAGGGGAAGCCTCTTGAAGAGTAACCACAGAGAGAGGCTCCGATGTAGTGACGCAAGCCAACGTTATGCCCTTCGGAACCAGAATTTTTTCAGACGTCGGATTTGTTGCACAAACGAATGCGAAGCCATCGTCGAAACGAACCAGCCCTGATGCGAAGGCTATCCCTTTGGTGAAACAGCGTGCAGATGGTTGTACGAGCACATCGCCATGGTCAATGACATCAGACATAATTGCAACAATTCCCTGACTACGCGGAGGTAGCTCAGTGTCTTCTGCAGCAAAAAAACGAAGTGGTGCGTCGTCTGTGTGAAGTGAATGGGTGGTATCGCTCATGTGGAGAACACGTTGCCGGCAGAAGATGGAAGCGGACGCCGTTGAAAGAAAATCCCATCCCAATATGAGCTGCTGGGCACACGAACTAAGCACTGCGAATTGTACATGATACAGAAGTCCATCAATGTAGACACGGACAGTGCACATGGCGGAAGGTCGAATGGCGTCCCCTTGAGCAGCGAGCAACGTAGGTCCATCGTAGGGTGTAGTAACCTTGCGGAGACGCGCACACAAACCACGGTGAATAACTGACAAACTAGCACCGGTGTCTCTTAATGCTTCCACTTGTATGCCTTCTACTAAAAACAGATATCCTGTTATGGGGACGCGCTGGAGGAATTTCTCTTACTTCGCTAAATGCAGCTTTTCCTCCAAAAACTGCACAGTTTAGTTTTCCGGGCGACGGTCGACGAATTGAGAGGGTGGTCGCAGTGGCGACGTAGAGCGACGAAGAGGTGACGGTGACCGACGCCTGCTGCCACAGTAGTTAGGAGCCATCTCGGGCGTCGCAGGTGGAGAAGGAGAGCGACCATAAATCGTAGCGTAAGGACGGCGCTGGAAAGTGGGCCCCGTCGCAATGTCGTCCCGTTCGTAAGTGTCAAACCCGCGACGCTCGTCTTGCTGACGCTTGCGACAGACACGCGCGATGTGTCCACGATATCCGCAATAGTAGCACGTAGGTCGCGTAGGGCGCCATGGTGGATAGTAAGGCTGGTTGTGTGCGCTGGGCGCTATGGAAGCCATGTGTGCTGGCGTCGGTGGTGCATAGTAAGGCTGATTGTGTGCACTGGAAGATATGGAAGCCAGGTGCGGTTGTGTCGGCGTCGGTGGCATCGATGAAACAACGGCTGGAGTAACCGCGGCGACTTGCGCGTAAGTTGGTGGGAGCTTAGGTACGAGAGGCGCTGCATACGCAGCACCAGTCATAGCCGCCAACTCCTCCTTAACGACGTCACGCAGGTTACTACTGGAGGTAGCAGAAGGAAACGGTCCTGCTGAAAAGCCGAGCGACTGCAGTTCTTCTCTTATGATTGTGCGGATCATGGCTCGAAACGAAGGGTCGGCTGTGGGGTTGTCAGAGATGTCCGGCTGCAACCGTGCGGATTCGAGCTCGTCCAAGCGCTGGCATATAGCTACAACATCAGCGACAGTAGTCGGGTCCTTTACGGCCAAAGCATTGAAGGCAACAGCCCCAATGCCTCTGAGAAGATGACGCACTTTCTCTGACTATGCCATGGCAGCGTTGACGCGTCGACAGAGCGAGAGAACGTCCTCGATATACGAGGTATAAGACTCGCCGAGTTGTTGTTTGCGAGTGTCCAGCGTCCTCTTCGCCAGGCTCGATCGAACCGCCGGAGTACCAAAGACTTGTCGGAGACGCTCTTTGAAAGCGCTCCAGTCAGGAAAGTCAATCTGGTGGTTAAAAAACCAGGTCTTCGCCACGTCTGTGAGGTAGAAGGAGACGGGGCGGAGCTTGTGCGGATCGTCCCAATGGTTCGCGGCACTCACTATGTCGTATTGGACCAGCCAATCCTCCACGTCCTCATTGCGAAGTCCAGCGAACAGATGGGGATCACGATGGGGTCCGCTGACGATCCAAGAGTGAGGATCTGCGGCAGTCGCAGCCGGAATGGTAGATGAAGTGGCTGCGGGTTCTTCCTGCGACATACTGGTGGACAAGTGGCCCAAACGGCGACCTGAGCGAAGCTCCAGGAGGTAAAGCGGGCGAGAGGTATGGGGAATCGAGGCGCACTCGCCACCACTTGTAACGTAGCACTTTACACGTCTTTATTAGGCCTGGAAGACGTGGCCAAACAGTCACATCCGAGGCACAGAACAAACTCAAGATGTGTCCCCACAAACGAAGAAGATGAAGAACACCATGTGATGATGGTTATGTACAGACGATGAAGAAGTGTCTTATAAATGCCCACAATATATACACACAGTGTTTGTCACGTCTTTATGATGTACTGGGCAAGATTCCCGAAAGATTCACGGTTTTTACCGATGAACCTCCGGGGCTTCGCCCACTCATCATCATTCACTCCGTGGATATGCGTGGATTTTTTTGCGTTCTATGCCGCCGCCGCCGCCACCAGCACCGAAACCCGTAACTCATGCCAAGCTTCCAACGAAAACGGATCTCTTTCGCCCAGCCATTGCCACAGACGCCACGTAGGCCTGATTTTGTCGCGACGATATTTCGCCTTTCCGAAATTTAAATAATAATAATAATAATAATAATAATAATAATAATAATAATAATAATAATAATAATAATAATAATAATAATAATTTTTATTTTATTTATTTATTTACAAATACTGCAGGCCCTTCTCGGGCCCAAGCAGGAGTGGGTACATGAATATACAAAACAATACAAAAAAAAAAATTACAACTATCGCCTACGTACATTGCACAATACATGTTTGCAATCAATAAGCCAAAAAATGTGCTTCGCAATTCGGCACTTCACAGTAACAGAACAGTAAGAAAACATGCACTTACAACAATTCAACACATCGGGGAAATGTATGAACAAGGCTAAGCAACACATAAGACTATGCAGTAGATGAAAAAGCATACGCAAGAAGCAACTATATGTATACTTTCATTGCGACACTGTATGAAATAATTTTACACCTCAAAAGAAATGTTATTCAATAGCTGAACAAACGATTCTGTTGTGTTAGCGTTAACTACTTCCTCTGGTAATTTATTCCAGAGTGAAATTGCATGGGGGGAAAAGAGAATATTGATGTGTGTTAATATTACTGAACGGTTGTTTAACTGTTTTGTTGTGGTTTGTACGACCAGACCGAATAGTAGGTTCAGTTAAGTAGCTTTCTCGCGGTATTTTGTAGTGACCGTGGTACATCTGATACAAAAATTATTATTATTAATGATAATAATAATATAATATGTGGAGTTTTCCGTCCCAAAACCACGATATAATTGTGATAGACGTCGTAGTGGAGGTCTTCGGAAATTTCGACCGTATCGTGTTCTTTAACGTGCATGGGCATCACACACTACTGGTATCCCGCCTTCTTCGAAATGCCACCGCCGCGGCCGGGATCAAACCCGTGACCTTCGCGTCAGCAGCCAAACACCATAACCACTGCTCCACCGCGGTGGAAGTTTTAAACAGTAATACATGACCGAGTACTCTTAAGCGTATGAATTCGAAAACAAAGTTTATTGTTATAGGTGTCCTGTAACGCTCCAATTGCTTATTTATTTTTTTTATCTTTTTGATAACGCACGGCGTATAGTGCCACCTCAATGGCGCTTCAACCGCGTTGTTCACTTTCGCAGGACAATCGAGAAGAAGGCAATCCGATGTTTGAACAACGTGCAGCTGAGCCCGGACGAGTGTGGAGAAAACCCGGACATCGAGGGAACCCGCGACATGCTGCGCGTGTTTCTCGCCAGCGCGGATTGCTCGAGGCCGAGCAGGAGCAACGCCGTCCGACCACAGCCAGTGCCCCACGTTCCCGCAGCGGTTGCGTTAGGAGTGATGACGGCAGCAGCTCTGTCAATGCGGCGTCTATGATGCTATTATAGAACTATGCGGACTATTCGAGAAAGCGAACCGGCGATTTACAAAAGGAAGATGTTTGGGCAAGATTCGTGGTTCAATAGGGAGCAGCGCATTAACACGCAATGTAGCAAGGAAAAAAACGTGCGGTATCATTCATTTCGCGGACACTGCCTATGTTAATATGACCACCATCAGATTTGCACTTTTAGACTGACACTGTCGTTTATTATTATTTTATTTTGCTTCATATATCATTGCATTCTTTGTGGTGGTATAGTGAATGCGGCTGCGGGGGCGTTTCAAACGGTCAATATCCACGATATCAAGAGGATGGCTGAGCGACAGAGGCTGAGGCATCTTATCGTCGAAGTCCTCCCCAGGTATGGCTTTATTTAGAACCGTATCGTGACTGAGGTCATGGTCACGCGAGCGTACCGTGCGATGTCTGTGTGACGACACACGGTGATCATGTGATACAGTAGGGGCGGTGCCAGCGAGCGGCCGGGCGTGCGGCTGCTGTCCTCCCCCCCTCCCCCCAAATTTTCGCCCGTTCGCACCCCTTGCCCTTAAAGAGAAGCTGAAGAGGTTTCAGAATTCGATGAAACTTCGCGGTTAGCAAGGGCCGTCGTTATTGTGAACGGTGTCGTAATTGTTTCCGCGGTTGTTGCAGCAGGAGCTTTAGAATACGCGAAAGTAAAGTTTGCCTTCCTCCGCCCGCGCGAGCTCGCCCGAAAGTGTGGGCGTGGCAACCTTACGTCATCTTCGGTTCATTTGGCGGAGCCGTGCTGCACTCCCACGGAAGGTTCATGCCGCCCACTTATCGGAACTTCACGAATTTACGATATCTGTAATAGCGCCAAATAGACGAGCGCAATGTGAACAAGTGTCTGTCTTAGGTACAACAGTGGCCCCCGAGACTAACTGGTTACGTGCCGTTGCCTGAGCTAATCGAGGAAGCCAAGCTTCAGCAGTGCGGCTGTTGCAGATAACGCGGCATACCGAGGATTACGTCACCGTGTTCGCTCAGCATCTCTAGAAACCCTGCGGCCACAGCCTCTGTTTTAGGGGCGAAGCTCCTTAGGGCCTAATCTTGTTGGCGTCCGTCACGCTACACAAAACCGAAACCGAAACTGAACACCTGCAGAACGAAAAACGAAAACATCTGTGTAAAAAACGGACTTTGTGTGTACATCGCTCAAGTATGTAACAGCACAATAAAAGGCTGTTAATCAGAACAAAATAAAACACCGTTAACCAGAACGAAATAAAAGGCCGCACAACCATAACACTCTGACATTTAAGCATCTATGAATCAAAGTATATGACCAAAAAAGGTTCAGCAATAGACTAACGTCAAGCATAATTGTGACAGAACAGTATAAAACACCTAGAAGCACGTACCCTTTATACCAGTCGGCCATTTCAACGCAGACATCATGGAACTTAGGACCTAGCTTTGTCGTCGACGCTCACTGCCCGCTGTCCTGGTGGTTAGAAAACCGTTTCTATAGTCGAAACATATGTGTGTATGTGAATCGATTCACGGTTACCGAACGATCCCCGTGCTTGCCCACTCATCATCATTCACTTCGTGGGTATGCGTGTTTTTTTTTTTTCTTTTGGTCACACCCATCAGTGCCTTTTCCCATAAGTGTAGTCATGGTGGGAAGCGAAATTTCCCGCAAACCGCTCCGAAGGCGTGGATTCTGGCACGTGAAAAATGCTGCCTTTGCATTTGGCCTTTATCGGCCAAATGGTTCGTTTGAGGCCATGTAACAACCATGTCGGAAGAATGGGCATAGAAATAAGGAAAGACATGCCCTAGCATATGAAACATGTGGGTTAAATGCGTGATTCAGGAACACAAGCGCTAGAATAAGCGGATGTTTTGGTAGGCAAGGAAAGCCATTGACAAGAATAGGAAAAATTAAACGATTAACATGAGCTTTCCAGCCTCCGAAGCCTGAAGCTACTCTGACCCTTGGACGTATTCCGTGTAAGAAATTACAGACGGGAAAAGCGGAAGCCAACCTTCAGGAGGCTCTGCGCAAATCTGAGCTGGCTTTCCTCAACGGATGCGTCTCATGATGACGAATCTAAAACCTTTCGTTTTAGACTCGGCAATAGCAACTCCATTTATCTGTTTTCGCAGCTTACGATGTGATCGACAGCCTTGCCAGCGTGCGTACGTGTTATAGTGTTTGAAGATCATTTCACCTGGTCTGTTCTGACGCAAGAATAGGCAGTGACTTGAGAAATTATCTGTACAGGTTTCGTGTAACAGGTTTTTCTCACCTAATCCTGCAGCATTCCATGTCTTATCGAGGAGGCGATAACATAGATCTATTGCATTGAGTTTATACGTACGGTTTTCCTTATCGTAACCATCGACCCAAGCATGATTTGAGACTTGTGACGCTTTCAGAACCATAAGCGTGCGCAGGGTTCCCTATCATGGGTGCGAAGGTTCATGGCTGCGCTCTTCCCTGTATTAAGTCAATGTATTGGGCAGAATTTGTGCCTCCCACCTAATTAGGCGACTAAACGAGGCGGCTGCTCCTCCTGCACCCCACCTCCCCCTTCCGCACGCCTCTGTTCAGAACGGGTTTTTTTTACACGCTTCTTCCACAAGTTAAAGTAAGGGGGGGGGATGGCAAGGTGGCCCGGCCCCCCCTTCCATTCTTTTAGGAGGGGCGCGGCCCTCGCTTTCGCGGGTCAACTGTAGCACTGCGGCACCCATTTGACAACCTCTGGAGTCCTCTGGGTCTGCGCCAAGCGTTCCCGGGCACGCTATCCACTGCGGCACGGTCACATTCTCTGTAGGCTTTACAAACGCGCCTTTTATATCTACCATTGTCCTCTCACAGTGCTCTTGTTTAAGTGAAGTAATGCATAATGACCGTGAAATCCACGATTAGTTCCTTCAAAGCGGCGCTTTTACGTGTCCGTCCCATTCGGCGCGTTTCGAATAGGAAAAGTGCAATTTTGTCGACGCCTTGACACACTGCCAGGTGGCGACCTTACCCCTAGCGTCGGCCTCGCTCATAGCGTCCATCCGCACCAAATATAGATCTGCAACGCGCGAGTGCTTTGCGTGGCCGTAACTCCGCGTTCCCAACCATAGAGTTTCCTAAAATTAACTAGAGGGGACTCTGGCGCTGCGATCGTTCGGCCACCATGGGAATGATGGGTAGTACACAAATTTGCCTAGTCTTCGCACTTCCGGCTTCGAACGCACTTGTGGCTTTGTTTATTGTAGCGTTTTCGTTCTGTTTCGGATTAAAGAATGGACCGTTGTGAACTTCGTGAAAGTATTTGAATTCGTGAGCCTAAAAAGGTAAAGGTGGTGAAGCGTAACTGCTAAACCTTTGCTGAACTTCGTATTGCGGCAAAGCGAATTCAGGCCACACGCAGCCAAAATGTAGCCAAAAGAACGAAGACTAAACAAGAATAGGCAAATTTGTGTACTACCCATGATTCCCATGCTGGCTGAAGCGCCGTGTGTTGCAGCCCCCCATAGACACAAGCGCCAGAGTTCCCTCTAGTGTATTTATAGGAAACTCTATGTTCCCAACTTCGCCCCGCGAAAAATCGCAGACGGCCAACGGGGATAATACTGTCACGTGGTCGTGACGTTGACCCAAGCAGCAGTCGGTATGTTCAAGATGAAACTGTTTATTAGGCCGAACTTGTGGCCGGTAAACGGAAAGTCAGATTACAGCAATAAGCACTGGCACTGATAGCGGCGAACGGAGCGTCGGCCGTCGATCAACTGACGAGCGGTGAAGCGCGTCGGCATTTATAAGTGTGGCATCGAATATTCCAGCCTTATCGCTGGTTGTCGCGCAAGCTCTGGAATAAGCTCGAGTGTTCACGTTTTGCGCGCATTTTAACAAAAATGATCTACAACAATCGCGAAGCTTCTCGAACAAAGAGGCGTGGTTTGCTATGAGCGTTGCTCACAGTCTTTGTGGGCGAAAACCGCATACAGGCAACTGTGAAAATTAGAAACGCGCGTGGCAATGCCCCCCTCTGAAAAAGCATCGTCCCGATGCGTAACACAGAACACGGGGAAAAATGCATGCAACAACAAATAACAACAATAAAGCAAGAAAGTACAATAAGAAACCAATAAGTGCAGTCCTCAGGTTCTCTAACGCGGGTAATACGGTTTGAGGCGCACGACATGGACGACTTCAGGTCGCGCACGGCGCCGTTGAGAGTTCGTAATGCCGTCCGGGACAACCTCGTAGTCCAGAGCGCCTAGACGTCGAAGCACTTTGTACGGCCCGAAGTATCGCCGAAGAAGTTTTTCAGAGAGTCCACGTCGGCGTATCGGCGTCCATACCCAAACGCGGTCGCCGGGCTGGTATTCCACGAAACGTCGCCGAAGATTGTAGCGGCGGCTGTCGGTCTTTTGCTGGCTCTGGATGCGCAGACGGGCGAGTTGTCTGGCTTCTTCGGCGCGCTGAAGGTACACGGTAACGTCGACGTTTTCCTCGTCGGAGACATTGGGCAACATGGCGTCGAGCGTCGTTACCGGGGTCCTTCCGTAGACCAATCCATACGGCGTCATCTGCGTCGTTTCTTGTGCAGCCGTGTTGTATGCAAAGGTTACATACGGAAGGATGGCATCCCACGTCTTGTGCTCGACGTCGACGTACATGGCCAGCATATCGGCGATGGTCTTATTTAGATGCTCGGTGAGGCCATTGGTCTGTGGGTGGTAGGCGGTGGTCCGGCGGTGACTTGTTTGGCTGTACCTCAGGATCGCCTGCGTTAGGTCCGCTGTAAAGGCCGTACCTCTGTCGGTAATGAGGACCTCCGGGGCGCCATGACGTAGTACGATGTTCTCGACGAAGAACTTTGCTACCTCGGCGGCACTGCCCTTGGGCAGTGACCCTTGTCTCGGCGTAGCGGGTGAGGTAGTCCGTTGCTACGACGATCCATTTGTTTCCGGAATTTGACGTCGGGAACGGCCCCGGTAAATCCATGCCGATTTGCTGGAACGGTCGGAGAGGTGGCTCGATGGGTTGCAGAAGTCCGGCTGGCCTAGTGGGTGGTGTCTTCCGTCGTTGACAATCTCGACAGGTCTTCACGTAGTGGGTGACGTCGGCAGCGAGGCGAGGCCAGTAGTACTTTTGTTGTATCCTCGCGAGCGTACGGGAAAATCCAAGGTGTCCAGCCGTCAGGGTCGTCATGCAGAGCGTCCAGAACTTCGGGACGTAACGATGAAGGTACTACGAGGAGGGAGTCGGCCCGAAGTGGCGAGAAGTTTTTCTTCAGGAGAATGCCGTTCCGCAAGAAAAACGACTCCAGTCCTCGTCTGAATACCTTTGGAGCCATGGTGGCCTTGCCCTCGAGGTATTCTATAAGGCCCTTGAGGTCCGGATCGGCTCGCTGTCGTTCGGCGAAGTCATCGGCGCTTATGGTTCCCAAGGAGGAGTCATCACTAAGGTCGTTCCTGTGGCGGCGGGTCGACGGGGGCGCGAGACAAGCAGTCGGCGTCAGAATGCTTTCGTCCGGACTTGTAAACGACGGTAACGTCGAATTCTTGAAGTCTGAGACTCCATCTTGCGAGACGACCTGAAGGGTCTTTCAAGTTAGTTAGCCAACACAAGGCGTGGTGGTCGCTTACAACTCTGAAGGGCCTACCGTAGAGGTAGGGGCGAAACTTCGACGTAGCCCAGATGATGGCGAGGCACTCTTTTTCTGTTGTTGAATAGTTGGCCTCTGCCTTGGATAGCGACCGGCTAGCATAACTGATAACCCTTTCCAGTCCGTCCGTCTTCTGCACAAGGACGGCGCCGAGTCCCACGCTGCTTGCGTCGGTGTGCACTTCTGTTTCGCCGTGTTCGTCGAAATGCGCAAGTAACGGAGGCATTTGCAGGCGTCGTTTTAGTTCTTGAAATGCTTCCTCTTGCGGTGTTTCCCACTTGAACTCGACGTCGGTTCTGGTAAGGTTAGTGAGTGGCTCGGCGATGCGGGCAAAATTTTTGACGAACCGCCTGTAATAGGCGCACAGGCCGAGAAATCGACGGACGGCCTTCTTGTCGGCGGGTGGCGGGAATGTAGCGATGGCGGCTGTCTTTTGAGGATCGGGGCGTACTCCGGACTTGCTGATCACGTGACCCAAGAACAAGAGCTCCTCGTATGCGAAGCGGCACTTTTCAGGCTTCAAAGTGAGGCCGGAGGTCTTGATTGCTTGAAGTACTGCGTCAAGTCGCCGGAGGTGTTCGTCGAAGTTTGAAGCCAAACACAATGACGTCGTCCAGGGTACACCAGGCAAGTCTGCCACTTCAATCCTGCCAGTACTGTGTCCATAACCCGTTGGAAAGTCGCAGGCGCCGAGCAAAGACCAAAGGGCATGACCTTGAACTCGAAGAGGCCGTCTGGTGTTATAAACGCGGTCTTTTCTCGGTCTCTCTCGTCGACTTCAATTTGCCAATAGCCGGTCTTGAGGTCCATCGACGAAAAGTACCGCGCATTGTGGAGTCGATCGAGGGTGTCGTCTATCCGTGGTAGAGGGTACACGTCCTTCTTCGTTATTTTGTTCAGGCGGCGATAATCGACGCAGAAGCGTAGGGTTCCGTCCTTTTTCTTCACTAACACCACAGGTGACGCCCACGGACTCTTTGAATGCTGGATGATGTCGTCGCGTAGCATTTCGTCGACTTGTTTCTTTATTGCCTCGCGTTCCCGCGTTGAAACTCTGTACGGGCTCTGACGTAGTGGCCTGGAACTTTCCTCTGTTATGATGCGGTGTTGTGCGACTGGGGTCTGTCGAACTCTGGACGACGACGAAAAGCAATCCTTGTATTGCAGGAGCAGGGTTTTGAGCTGTTCTTGTTTATGCGTCGGAAGGCTCGGATTGATGTCGAAAGTTAGTTGGTGAGCTTGGTTCGTCGTGGCGTGTTCGGTAAACTCGGCGAGGGCGAGGGGGTCGCTGGTTTCCACAATCTCTTCGATGTAGGCGACCGTCGTGCCTTTGCTCACGTGCTTGTATTCGTTGCTGAAGTTCGTAAGCATCACTGTTGCTTTCCCTTCACGCAACTCGGCGATGCCTCGTGCGACGCAAATCTGACGGTTTACAAGCAGGTGCTGATCACCCTCGATGACGGCCTTCGAAGTCTGCGGGTTTTTCGGTGCCGACGGAAATGATGACGCTGGAGAGAGGCGGAACGGTGACGTGCTCTTCTATCACGTTCAATGCATGGCTCCCTGGCGTCGTCTGGGTAGGCAGCGCTTTTTCTGAGGTTAGTGTTATCGACTTAGACCTTAGGTCGATGACGGCGCCGTGTTTACTTAGGAAGTCCATCCCAAGTATTACTTCCCTGGAGCAGTGCTGTGGGATTAGAAAGCTGGCTGGATAGGTCCGGTTATTGATGGTGACTCTTGCTGTGCAAACACCGGCTGGCGTTATTAGGTGACCCCCAGCGGTACGGATTTCAGGGCCTTGCCAAGCAGTCCTCACTTTCTTCAGCATTCGTCGCGAAAGGCCCGCTGACGACGGAATAGTCGGCTCCAATGTCGACGAGAGCGGTGACGTTGTGACCGTCGAATATTACGTCGAGGTCGCTGGTTCGTCGCCGTCCGTTGCGGTTGGGTCGCGGCGTCGGATCACGGCTACGTCGATTTGTTGCGCTGCTTCCTTGTTGCGTCGTCACGTCTTCGTCGGTCCGCGACGTTTCGTCGGCAGGGCTTCGTCTGCTTCGCGTCGTGTTCTGCAGGTTTCGTCGCGTTGTCGTCGTCGGCGGCCGCGGAGGATCTTCGGCATTTCGTCGTACAGCAACCGCACCTCCATCGGTTGCTGCCCTTAGTTTCCCGGATACGGGCTAGGCGACCGGCCCCGGTTTGGGCCAGTGTACTGCCGGCGGTGCGGTGACATGTAGCGGCCGGGCGACGGCGAGCGGGAAGGTCGTCGTTCTTGCCACTGTGTTCCGGAGAGGTAGTCGTCGATGTCGCGAGGCCGTTCGCCTGGCTGCGGACGCGGCGCGTTGACGGCGAATCCGCGTAGTCCCATCTGGCGGTACTGGCAGCGGCGGTAGGTGTGGCCAGCTTCTCCGCAGTGGTAGCATAGTGGGCGGTGGTCGGGGGGCGCGCCAAACGTCGGTCTTCCTCGGCGTGTATCGCTGGCCGGCTGGCGGGCTGTATGACGTCGGTGGTGGCGGCAGAGGTGTCTGGCGGCGGAACTGCGGCGGAGTGGCGTCTTGACGTGGGCGCGGCGGAGGAGCGTGACGGCGGGCCGCAGCAGCGTAGCTGATAGCCTGTGGCTGCGGCTGTACTGGCTGAGCAACGCCAAGTGACTGCTGGATCTCCTCGCGTACTACCTCAGCAATCGACATCACCTCTGGCTGTGGAAAAGAGAGCTTCCGGAGCTCCTCTCGCACGATGGCGCGGATGGTTTCGCGCAGATCTTCAGAGCCGAGGGCTTGAACAGCTGCGCTGTCTGGAGTCAGGCGACGATTGTACTGCCGGGTGCGCATTTCTAGCGTCTTCTCAATCGTCGTCGCTTCCGAGACAAATTCTTCGACGCTGTTTGGTGGATTCCGCATCAGTCCTGCAAAGAGCTCCTGTTTCACTCCTCGCATGAGGAAGCGGAACTTTCTTTTCTTCGGGCATGGCTGGATCTGCGTGGCGGAAGAGTTTGGTCATTTCTTCCGTGAATAATGTGACGTTCTCGTTCGGAAACTGGATGAGGGTTTCGAGCGTAGCCTCGGCCCTCTCCTTGCGGACGACGCTCGTGAATGTGGCCAGGAACCTGGTACGAAAAACGTCCCATGTTGTCAGGATGCGCTCTTGGTTTTCAAACCATGTCCTAGCCGCGTCTTCCAAGGCGAAGTACACATGCCGTAGCTTGTCTTCATTGCTCCAGTTGTTAAAAGCGGCGACACGGTCGTATTTTTCAAGCCAGGTCTCCGGGTCCTCGTGTGATGAACCGCGGAAAGTTGGCGGCTCCTTCGGCTGCCGGAGCAGGATGGGCGCAGGCGGCACAGGGGCTGTCATCGTCGCTGCGGTTGAGGTCGTAGTCTTGGTTTGCCTGGTGTTTTCCGGCAGGAGTCCGTGCTCTGGCTGCAAGCCTTTCAGCCTGCGGCTAGCTCGTTGCTGCACGGGGGGCTTCGGTGTCTTCTCCGCGCTGTGGGCTGGGTTCACGGCTTGACGGGGGCGTCCGGAACATGAAGGAACAGCACCTCCACCAGATGTCACGTGGTCGTGACGTTGACCCAAGCAGCAGTCGGTATGTTCAAGATGAAACTGTTTATTAGGCCGAACTTGTGGCCGGTAAACGGAAAGTCAGATTACAGCAATAAGCACTGGCACTGATAGCGGTGAACGGAGCGTCGGCCGTCGATCAACTGACGAGCGGTGAAGCGCGTCGGCATTTATAAGTGTGGCATCGAATATTCCAGCCTTATCGCTGGTTGTCGCGCAAGCTCTGGAATAAGCTCGAGTGTTCACGTTTTGCGCGCATCTTAACAAAAATGATCTACAACAATCGCGAAGCTTCTCGAACAAAGAGGCGCGGTTTGCTATGAGCGTTGCTCACAGTCTTTGTGGGCGAAAACCGCATACAGCAACTGTGAAAATTAGAAACGCGCGTGGCAATACGACGCGCGTTGCGTTTCCCTCTGGTCGAGCAGTGGTGTTCAATAACTCAAATATGCCGCGAGCCGGCGACCTTAGCCCAAGTTCGGCGTCCACTCAGTGACGCTCTTCTGGCTGTCACACCGCTTTCTCTGATTCCGCTCTCACCGCACAGCTACCACATGCATCTATGACCACAAGGGTTTGTTTAGTAATTGATCATGACGTTAGTCGTCGGGATACAGATGTACCACCTATAGCGTCAATGTGGATGCATCCACGTGAAACGGTGCTATAACTGTCAGACACCAATAGACATTGTGCAAGCTGTCTTATATCAATGTACAGAAAACATTCAGCTGCTTCTGTAAGGACACTTTTCACTTTCGTGTTATACCGATTCCTATGACGGAGGGATCAAACATGTTTTTTTTTTTGTATCTCACATCCACGTATCTCCCCGTGACGGACACCGCGGACGTGGGCGGACAAGCCTCGACCCTAAGCTGCTTTGCCCCTAAAAGAAAAGAAGGAAGCGGGGGGGAGGGGGGTTTGGACGCTTGGCTGAATCACGGTTGTCAGAAGAAACCCCACTTAACAATGGTAGGAGTGAAGGGTCTTTTCCTCCAGTGAAGTTGACGCGAGAGGTTCCTGGTGATGTACCTCGGCGGAGGTGAAGTATTCGGCAGGAGACGTTGAAAGATTATGTACAAACTGTATTACAATTGCACAGCATAATTACAGGTGGGAAGACTGTAATTTGCACTGAACAGAGGGTGCAACCAACTGGCCCTCACTCTCCTACACCTCATTTTGGTGTTAGAGCCCAAGGCACGGTGGGGAACTACCCAGCACAGAGCCTCGCCGTTCTAGAACAGCGTGGTTACAGCCCAGACTTCCCGACCGCGCTCCGTAGTGTGGTGTTTAGAATTGAAAAACACAGGGGGGGGGGGGGGGGAGAAGAGTATGGCGTTGCATGAATGGCGCTGCGCCTTCCCTCGCTGCTGACGCCAGTCTCCAATTGCCCCCCTGACCTCCACCTGCGGCTCGTGTTCCAACGCGCGGCTGGAGGCTCTCTTATCCTGCGCGCACCGGCAGATTCTCAAGTGCGGTGCTATTTGGGGAGAGGGGGGAGATGCAGCCGATTATGCGACTTGTGCGGTATGGGGCAAGGAAGGACTCAGTTACCGGAGACGAGTTCTGGGCCTCCCGCCGGTTCATTGACCCGGCCCTCAAGAGAACGCCACTTCTCGTCAGCGCCAGCCATTCCTGGTCCTAAGACAATGACTTTTTGCGGCATAACTCATGCCCGGCCCTACAGTCAGATTGAACTTCCTAGAAGGTGGGCTTAAAGGAATGGTGCCACCAAATTTGTGGCTTGCGCGTTCTTTGCTGCAAGCGTTTCTTATAGCTGTAGGAAGCATGATACATGCACCAAGATTCACGTATTCTCTTTAAATAATCTAATAACGCCTTATTTATGTGGACAACATTCGGTTTCTGTTTAGGAGGCTTGGTCACGTGGTGGCTTGGTCACGTGACCACACAAGGCTCGCGCGAAGATGCGCAGCACTTAGCCAGGAAGCGATCGAAACTCGGCGAGTGATATAGCAACCGATGCTTTGCCGGTACGTACGTTTTGGAGGTGGCGGAGGTCTGGAGGTCACTCACGTCACTACAGATCTGGTATGACGTCACTACAACTTTCGTTGTCTTTCCTATAGAGCTACGTCAGTTTTGATGCGCTAGCAATGGGTCTCAATCGGGGGAATGAGCATTTAGGTACCCTTTGGAAGTGAATTAAAATGTATTCTAAACGTTTGCTGCGACCCTTCGTGTGGAGTGTCCTTGCATACAGAGGAAACCCACAACAGGCTTGTTATAGCCTCGAAATTTGATGGCACCACCCCTCTAAGTCTCATTGGTTTTCATTGTGTATGTGCCATATCGAATGGATGCAAGATCCCCCTTAGAAACGTTTATACCTGCTGGCTGGAGTGTATTGAACTTGTGACTAAGGTACGACTCTGTATATTTTCTGTCTTTATAGTCCTTATAGTCCTTGGTGAAACTCGAAGTGTTCACGAGACCGTAGGTCTAAAAAGCCGCGCGGTGAAAATTACTTTGCACGGATGCCCTGTAATGCCCTTTACAGGATGCCCTTTACATGATGGGGCTGAAAATTTTTCAAAGAACAGTTGCCAATCAGAAGGACAGCCGTGTAAGTCCACATTCTGAGTTGTTTTTCAAAGACTGCTAACAGAAAGACGTTTTTCGATTCCTGATAACAACAACAAAAAAAAATTTCTACCACTGATAAGTGTTCAATAAGTGGTTCTAACACCAAGTGGATTGGCTAGTTTTCAAGAAAATATTGCTAAAGGGCTCGAAGCACGCTTACGACAGTTTTACCATATGTCACTTCTAGTGTCCGTGTCACGGTGTAGACTTTGAGGAGATGACACTTTGGGAACTACCGAACGTAGCATGAATGCTGCCCAATTCCGCGCCATGCGCTGCCGGTGTACTACGTCGGTAACAAAACATTTTACATAACGTTTAACCACAGGACCTGCTTGCAATCATTAACCACTCTGTTCTATTTTCCATGCGAGTGGAAATTCGCGAAAATATTTTCATGATTAAAAAATCACGGCACCGAGTTTGCATTAGCTAACAACATGAGGCCTACATCACCATCATCTAGCCTAATGAAACTCCTCAAAAGAAACTTACACAGCCGCACTGGTGATTGGTTGATTGAAAGAATGACCTAGAGCCCATGTCAAATTGTACTCAGGCGTGGCTGCTCCAATTTGTGAGCCCATGTTGACATTGACAGCAGAATACAACTTGCGCGATATTAAAAAAAGTTGCGTTAGTGAACTATAGGGCATCAAAGAGCTCATAACGGCGTGGAGCACGTCATACTAATGAATTCGCTTCAGGTCGCAGATCTGCCAAAATACTTTGTCGCATGGGCGCGTGCTTTTTCTAAATGACTGAATTTTATGACTTGCAATGTGGCCTGTCTTTCTCCTTCAAAATGCCCGTAATTCAAGTCTATAATCAGGTATATTCTGTATATTAAGTCTGGTATATTCAAGTCTATAATCAGGTATATTCTGTATATTAAGTCTGGTATATTCAAGTCTATATTCAGGTATATTGTGCACGTCGCACCTCCGCCGGTAATGTTACAGGAAAACGTATCTTTGCAGATATTTACAGGCAGAGACAATGGCTGAAACAATGGCGGACTGAGACCTGTCTCTCATCACTTCTTAGTTGTCTCTCTCCCAGACCGGGAGCCTCTACTACCTTGTGCCACAAAATCCACTACAGCCTTGTTACAATATTATCTGCATGGTTTGTCCAATGCAATAGCATGTGTTTTCCCTATACAACATGATGTACAGGTGTCTGTACATGCCGACATAGCTTGAGAAACGCATTCATGAGTCCACTCACTCGGACTCAGTTCGAGCCGTGAGTCTGAGTTTGAGTGAGTCCGGTTGAGAAATATTTTGGTGATCCTGAGCCCGAGTGAATCGGTGATAAAAAGTTTTAGTGAGTCTGGATGCGCCCGGTTAAGTAGAATTTCGAAGAGCGTGAGGACTTTGATGAGTGGGATGAGTGCAGTACGCCGTGCAAAAGCCATCGGCTTGGCGTATACGCTACACACGAAGAAATCAATCAGCGAACTATTCGAGATTAAGAGTGAGCGCCGCTTCACACTGGGCGAAAACGTTTTTTTTTTTGTTTTTTTAGATACGTGGAAATGTGGAACGCGAATAATAATGGGCGAGGCTTCGTGTGGTCTTTTTTGTAACTCTGCTATAATCGCGGACGGCTTTTCTTGGCAATGAAGGGAAGGCTACGGAGTCAAAGTGGGCGTGTGCCACCTCTGAAGAATATAATCCCACAATTGCGTCCTTGTTTTCCTCGTCAAAATCATAAAAAACAAGATTACTTTATTTTTACGGGATGCGGTTTATAAAGAGACGCAAGGAGATATTCATATTTGTTTTGCTTCATGAAGGGTCATTTTGCGTTTTTCAACGTCTGAAGACGTCGCACGTTTTGCGCGCACCTCATAGTAAAAATGGCGTCTTCGTCTTTAGGTGAGCGCTCGTCGCCCTCCAGCTATTCCGACGACTCGCCGAAGGAGCTTGTGGCGAATTTCACTCACAAATGGCTGTCTAAGCCGACGTAGCAAATGGTAAGCAGTGTTATTATTAGAACATGGCCGTCATTCGAAACGCGAGCCAACTGAGCGCACTAGGCCTATATCAGCTGCTCTGTACGAATAGTAAGTTTAGAAGTTGATTACATATTGCCAAATAACGCTAGAAAATAATATGGCAGCTTCGCACTAGTGGTGCCAAGCCTGAAAGAAGAGCGGAGCAGAGCGGCCTTCCTTGTCTCTCTCTATTGTTCTCTTTGTTTCTTCTTTTTGTTTCTTCTTCTTCTCTCTGTTTCTTGTATCTATTTTCTGCATCTGATTCTTTTCTTCTCAGTGCGCGTTAAAGAGCACCAGATGGTCGAAACTTCCGGAGCCCTCCACTACGGCGTCTCTCATAATCATATCTTCGTTTTGGGACGTTAAACCCCAGATATTATTGTTATTATTATTATTATTATTATTATTATTATTATTATTATTATTATTATTATTATTATTATTATTATTAATGTTATTACTATTATTATTCTTTTTCACTATGTTTCTTTCTCTTTCTCTATTCTTTCTATTCCTTTATATATGTTTCTTTTTTTTTTATTCCCTTTCTTTCTCTCTATTTATCGCTTCTTCTTTCTGTCTCTCTTTTTCACGGTTCTTTTTTTTTTTTTTCGTTTGTCAATCGCACTTGCTGTACGCGGTGGCCGCCCAATTATGTGGCGCATAACCACCTGAGGAGTTTTGCACGACGGATTCGCCGAGTAGACGCGACCCTTCCTGTGTAGGTTGTGGTTGGGCGTTGCGTTTACCAACGCGTATGCTTTCCGCATTGGGATGGCCGACACCGCAGCCTGTGACTACTGTGGCAATGAGGAGACAATTGCACATATCTTTTGCGATTGCCTTACAGTATAGGGCACATCGACTATGCCTTTGCAACGCGCTCAACAAGTTTGATGACCGACCTTTGTCGGAAGAAAGGATTTTAAGCCATCGACAGGACGCGACGTCACAGAAGAAGGCCCTGCAAGCGCTACTGCGATTTTTGCGATCGACCGGCCTTTCTGAACGACTTTAGCCAGAACGCCCTCCCGGTGCGCGGGTCGTTTTTTATCCTGCGTGTGCGTGCACTTTTTTCCTCTCATTTTTAAAGACGATAGTCTTTCTTGGGATACTTAAACGGAGAAATTTTGGTCTGTCTGTCTGTCTGTCTGTTTCTCTGTTTGTCGGCACGTCACACAATTCAGCCACCCGACCAAAGTTTAACCACTTTCTCAGCGCCCAGCCATCATGAACAAGTATTTTTGTTCATACTTGTGAACATTGTCGATCAAAAAGCAAATGTTACGTATGTCTGAGGAGCAACGTCAATAAATAAGTAGTCTCTGGTATGTTTCTTTATAAGAAAATACATAGATAAGTAATTATGAAGACCCCAGCGTTTCTTAGGCTGCGCTCAAAAAGCGACGCTATGCACGAAAAAGCCTTCGGCCGACGATATGTTGCTGCTGGGTTCTGCACAAGGTGATGTTTCTCGACAGCACTGCCAGATGGCGTCCATGTCTCACGCAGCGCCTCGGCGCCTCCTCTATTTTATCAAGGCCAGCCAGATGCGGCCGATTCAACATAGAGAAAGCGCTGTCTGAGGCAAGGCAAAACAGTGTAGTACGGCCGGCAGAAGACAATCGTCTTTCGACGACATTTGCAGCGAAGCACGCAGATACGCGGCCAATTTTTTTTCTTCTCTTTCTCTCTCTACACCAGTCTTGCGGAGTTGCCACTCCGGAATTGGAATGACTCCGGATTCATTCCACATTTTTGCAACCCCGGAATGGAATGGGAATGGAATGGGGACAACGCTTGGAGGAATGGAATGGGAATGGAATTAAGCGCCTTTTGCATGGAATGGAATTGGAATGGAATTACGTGTTTTTGCGAAAATAGCGCACCTTTTTTGTCTACACGCTGTTTTTCAAACTTCAAACATTAATAAGTCAAAGCCTCGAATTTAACAATGAAGCAGTAGTGGCTTTGGCTGATTACAAGCATGGTACATTTATAAGCAAACCACCTACTGCAATTCTGCCCTTATATAGACTGTGTTGCTCCGATGTTTGTCTCTATTCTTCGCGTAACCGCGGCTCTATGCCGTTGGTATCCGTCGCGCGGAACTACGGCGGCGGCATACCCCCCCTTACGGCTTGTGATTTTTTTTAAAGACGATAGTCTTTCTTGGGATACCTAAACGGAGAAATTTTGGTCTGTCTGTCTGTCTGTTTGTCCGTTTGTCGGCATGTCACATGATTGAGTTAGTTGGCCAAACTTTAACCCCCTGCCTTACGACCTCCAATCATGACCAAGAAGCATGTGTTCATACGGGTGAGCGTGGGCAATTAAAAATCAAATATTACGCATACCTGAGGCACAACATCAATACCTTAGTACTATTCACAGTGTTCCTTTAAAACAAAATCTATAGATACGTAATTATAAAGATCCTAGTGTTTATTACGCGGCGCTGCTGTGTACAAAACAAGTCTCCGCCCAGTGATTTAACTTCGACGCTGTGGCTGGCTGTGGTGCTGCCACCTGGCAGCAGCATTGTTCAACACAAGCCGATGTTCCCCGGTAGCGCTGTAGATGGCGTCCTCTTCTGTTTTATCAATGCCAGCCAGATGCGGCTGATTCATCGTAGAAGAGCGCTGTCTCAGGCAAGGCAAAACATATATGGCCGCTTGATGAAATACGACCCACTCTACAAGACATGATCAGAGAACGCAGAGAAAAGACCGACGACCAAATTTCAGCGGAGAAACGCCGGCGTCCGTCTAAGCGCGCCCGGAAAACGTCCGAAAAACGAGCCCAGCGGCTAGCCCGGCTATTAAATTGTGGTACTCATGCCGCTCATGCAGTGCAGTCGGCACAAGACTATCGTCTTTCGACGACATTTGCAGCGAAGCACGCAGATACGCGGCCAATTTTTTCCCTCGGCGGCGCCCCAGCCGCCTGCGGTCTCACCACCCTTCCCTTTTTTGTTTTTCCTTCTGTCGCCGTCAGCGACTCGGACGCATATTCGAAAAAGCGTTTCTCTAATTTGTATGCCTGACATTGCATACCTGCGCACAGCAGGCGAATACAAAGTTCTCCTCACCCCATCCATGCTTGCGAGGCGCGCTTGACAAGCGTGAGTGCTGACGAACAGTGCGGCCCAGTGTTGTGTATTCGATGCAATGTCACAAGGTCTTAATTCTGTTAGCTAATAGAATTAAGATGACATTAGAGTTCAATCAACCAAAGGACCAAGCAGGATTTCGTACAGGCTGCTCAACAATAGACCATATTTATGCTATCAATCAGGTGATAGAGAAATGCGCGGAATGCAGCCAACCCCTATACATAGCCTTCATAGATTACGAGAAGGCATTTGATTCGGTGGAGACATCAGCAGTCATGCAGGCACTGCGGAATCAGGACATCGACGAAGCCTACATAAACATTCTGGAAGAAATATACAGTGGATCCACAGCCACCATAGTCCTCCATAAAGAAAGTGACAGAATCCCCATAAAGAAGGGTGTAAGGCAGGGCGACACGATCTCTCCAATGCTATTCACCGCGTGTTTACAGAAGGTTTTCAGGGCCCTAGATTTGGAACAGTTAGGTATAAGAGTTAATGGAGAGTATCTTAGTAATCTGCGATTCGCTGATGACACTGCATTGATGAGTAACTCAGGGGACGAATTACAGCTCATGATTAGTGAACTGGACACGGAAAGCAGAAGAGTAGGTCTGAAAATTAATATGCATAAAACTAATGTAATGTGCAACAGTCTTCGCAGAGAACAGCGCTTTGCGACAGGTGGTGACACACTCGAAGTTGTAAAGGAATACGTCTACTTAGCACAGGTAGTAACCGCGGAGCCGAACCATGAGAGTGAAATAACTAGAAGAATAAGGATGGGGTGGAGCACATTCGGCAAGCATTCTGAAATCATGAATGGTAGTCTACCAGTATCCCTCAAGAGGATGCTATATAACAGCTGCATCTTACCGGTACTCACCTACGGAGCAGAAACCTGGAGGCTGACAAAGCGGGTTCAACTTAAATTGAGGACGACGCAGCGAGCGATGGAAAGGAAAATGAAAGGTGGAACCTTAAGAGACAGGAAGAGAGCAGAGTGGGTCAGGGAACAAACAGGGACTCAGGATAGCATAGTTGAAATCGAGAAGAAGAAATGGACATGGGCCGGGCACGTAGCGCGTAGGCAGGATAACCGCTGGTCATTAAGGGTAACTCACTGGATTCCAAGGGAAGGCAAACGCGTGAGAGGGAGACAGAGAATTAGGTGGGCAGATGAGATTCAGAAGTTTGCAGGTATAAAGTGGCAGCTGAAAGCACAGGACCGGGTTGATTGGCGGAAAATGGGAGAGGCCTTTGCCATGCAGTGGGCGTAGTCAGGCTGATGATGATGATGATGATGTCACAAGGTGCCCGAGCGGTGCACTGTTCCAACTAATACCAGCAGATCTAGAGGGTTTTACTCCCCATTAACCAAATTTTTCTTTTCTCCATATTCACGATCGCTCAAGACGCGAGGCAAAACTGCTTAGTCTTCTTGAACACTGCTTTTGTCAGCATAAAAATACGCTGTGTCGTCTTTTTAGCATTAACACATTTAAGCCGAAACAATATTAAAACGTTGCCATTCGTTCAAACATGCTGACCATGCATATACTATAGGTAGCGGGAGAACTGCCCCTATGGGAATTAGTAGGGTGGTTGTACTGCACCAGATATGTCACCAAGCTACTATCCCTCGACCTTGGTAACGTGTTTGGCGTACTTTTGCAGTTCTTAATGCATCTGATGCCATCAGCTTTATGGGGCGTTCAGTCTTAACTCGATAAAACTATCGAGATGCGTTTCCTACGTTGAGGAATTACAGGAATGGAATTGAACTGCCCGGCCATTCCCGGAGTGGGAATGGGCTAAGTTTTTTCATTCCGAGGAATTGAAAGGAATGGAATTTCGGCAAATTCTAATTCCCTGGAATGGAATTGGAACGGAATGGAGGCGCCCATTCCGAAACACTGCTCTACACCCTCTTTCTTGCCCCTATTTCCTCTCCCCAGTGCTGGGTAGCAAACCGGATGCTAGTATCTGGTTAACCTCCCTGCCTTCCTCTTCATCTCTCTCTCTCTTGCACGACGGAGGACGAGTTTCTGTTTTTTTTTTTTTATTGAAATGATGAATAGGAGAGGTTGATGCCTTCATAGTGGCATCGGCTGCTCCTTGTCGCTTAGCAGAGAAAATATGTAGTAAAAATAATAATAAGGCGCAAAATGTTATACAGACTGACATACTATGTGCAAATGCAGTAGAGTCCAACAACACATGGAAGTACATATAGACTTGTGCTTCACTACTAACGAAGCACGAGTTATCGATAGCTTTAACACGTATAAGAGCTTTGTTTTAAAGAGACTGAAGAGAGCGCGTGCCGGTTCATGACGATGATAGTTCGGAGTTAAATTTGCCATTTCGATATATAAATGGCATTTTCAAAGACTATTTGTCACACCTTGAAAGAAAAACTGAGATAGTGACTGATACTTTACTTTGTGAAGAGGAGGCGCAGGCGCGGGAATCGCATCATTATCTCTGATTCGGTCTTTTTCAGTTCGGTTACTTGACTTAAGCTTACTTCCCAATCAGAACTACTCGCAGTAGTCCTATCTTTACTCAAGTTATCACGATCTACGTCAGCAGCGGTCATTCTAACTGATAGTACATTGAGTGAACACGCTTTGTAACCCGTTCACCGAGCCATTTTTCAACGGGGAATGCATTCCGAGAAGGTGAGCTTAGTTTTGACTGTTGTGGGAAAACAACGGCATACGGTGCAACAGACTGATATGATGAGAACTTTGGTCAAGCCGCTTCATCAAGCAACAGCAGCACGACATATGTACAGCCTGAAGTCATTAAACGAGACTCGCATTGGGTGGTTTTTCCAGTGCGCATTTGACAATAATACTTTGGCCCGAAGGGGTGGCAGGCGAGGTGTCGCGCTAAGAAGGTCCAGGACGCGTCTTGGATTTCTGGCCGCGGTGGTGGCATTTCTGAGGGGATAAAAAGCAAGAGCACCCGCGCAGTTAGACTTCAGAGTATGCTAAATATTTCGCTACCGCGATAATGGTCATTTTTGGTTATGTCTACGGTAGCCGGAATAACAGGCGTACGTAAACAAGAAAAACGGAGTTTATTACTTAAAAGGAAGGCACTTGCGCGCAGCGCGGTCGGAGCGGTCTTGTCCGTCGGAGCGCTCGCTGTCGAGTCCGCTGCGGGCCTGGACCGAGGAGAGTAGCACAAAGGCGATGAGGCCGGGTGGCCTGCGCGCGGTGTCAAGTGTCTGGCAGCACACAAAGAGAGATGGGGGCCGGCCGGGCGCGTTCTTGCGGCTGGCTGTGAAGCGGGAATGCGCGGTCTACACGGATGTGTAAGACGGGGCCCGTGTCTACAGTGCCCTGTTAGACATGGCAATTTTCATTCGTGTTCGGAAGAAATTTTTCGCCAGCATAAGAAGTACTTCAGCACGCAATGCAGCATACCGAAGTGTGCATAATGAGATGCTATTTCCAAAAGAATAAGTTCTGGAGCAAGAAAAATGTTATGGAACATATAGAAATCTGAAAGTGTGTAATTTTCTGTTGCCAGTTGATAAACAGCAATAAAAGCGCTTCGTGTGGTGTGTTGCTCGTTCCTTGCTTCGTCTTCGTGTTTTTACCGCGCTGTTTTCCTCATTGAAAATGTTAAACCAACTAGCCAACAAGTTCACCCTATTAGCAATAAAAGATACCATATACACAAAAACATTCAGAACAAGCAAAACTGAGAATACCTATTTTGGAGATAAATGACACCCAGGAATAGTATAACAAATGATAAATGATCTTCGCAATGCTGCTATTAACATCAGTGTTGTAGGCGTTACCGAAAAAAGGAACTAAATACCAGGGCAGGGAAAATATACTTTGAAATTGTATCGCGATACGATACAAGCTAATTGGGCAAGAAATATTTGTGATACAGATACAAGATACTACCGGAATTATTGTATCCAATACGATACATCTGAATTGTATCTTAAGATGTTTCGATACATTTACAAATTTGCTATTATTGACCTATATAATGAAGTGGCAAAGGCCCCTGTACAAAAGTGTTTACTTGAAAATTTCTAACTGTGACTAACTTTGTTTACTATAGTTTTATTGAAATATCTGTTTGTATTCCAAACGTTCTTTATATCTTGCTCAAAGCATGCTAGTTTCATTCCGAAAGTTACTGGGATTTGCTTGGCTACTTAGCATGACACTTCCTTGCACGCTACGCGGTCAGTCAGTGGTTTTTGTTTGACAATTGTCTAATTGATGGGTGTCGCTGCTCAACTTGGCGACAACTTAGCGGGGTTTCCATCTACCGCAAGAACATCATTAAGAAGCCTCCACACGATGGCGCAATTATAGGCTGTACAGTCTTAACTTGTCCGCAAGCGTATTACCGTTTTCGAAATACCGCATCACCCGACAGTTGTAGAGTAGCAACAACGCTGTTAGCGATATTTTTTGTGATTCATCGTGTGAAGACGGTAACTACAAAGTAAGCGCGCACCAGAAGCGTAGCCAAAAATTTTTTTTCGGGGGGGGGGGGTTCAACCATACTTTATGTGTGTTCGTGCGTGCGTTTGTATGTGTCCGTGTATATACACGCAAGCAAAACTGAAAAATTTCGGGGGGGGGGGGGGTTTGAACCCCCCCAGCCTTGGCTACGCCGAGTGGCGCACAATTCATTGAAGATATACAACTGCAATGATTTTTCGCATCCTAATTTACTGGCGCAAATAGTCCGTTAGCAACATATTCACTAACGTGCAATTTTTTTAACACTTCTTCTTCGAGGAAATTTGTGCCGCCCAGAAACGTCTCAGACGTATACACTCTTAGAAAAAGAGTTAGTAAACAGTTAGTAAACGCATGTAATTACTTGTTTCGAGAGTATTTCACTACCATACCAGCATCCGTTTACTAGCCAGCAGCTAGTAAAACTTGTAACTTCTGCCGTTACTAACCAGGGAAGCTTCCTTGGTGTTTTTAACTAAGTAACTGCTAAGCCACCTACGTTGCCAGATCTTTCGTAGATGCCGCAGTATATTTTGCCGTAATCGTGACAGTCTCTAGCAACAATTTAGACAAACTTTATTTTTAGTGATTACCTTGGAAAGAAGTTTCGTGCTACGTGATGGCACACATATAAGCAAATAGAAGGTCACACGATGATGTGTAGAAAACATCGATTATTCTTCTAAATTCTATGGCTGCTAACCAGTACACGGTGTGCCATCCCAAAGTAGGAGAATAAATAGCCTTCCAGCTGCTGTTAGAGCAATAAATAGCCTTCCAGCTGCTGTTAGAGCAGATATCGGCTGCGCAAAAGTTTTGATATTCTGTGTGTGCGCTTGCGTGTGTGTTCATTTTTGTGATTCGTTCATGCCTCTATGTATGTTGCTGTGATGCGTACTTACCATGGTAATTACATGAAGTAATTAGCGGCCAGTAATTAGTGTGCGAGGACAATGCCTCCTCGTTTTTTATCCTGTATACTTCTGTAATAGCATGATCTTGATATGGCAATGCACACGCACGTATAAACAAAACAGGCGTAAACCTCTAATTGTCTAATTATAGTCCACTAGAGTTAATACGGTTGCTAGCGCGGTCACTAACAACTTAGTAATGGACTAACCAGTCGAGTCAACCCTATTCACTAACTAACTAGGTAGCAAATTTCACTAACCTGAATTTTACTAGCATCACTTACTAAGACGGTAGTGCATTCCGTGAAAAGTAAACGGTTAGTGTTTAGTTAGTGAATATGCCGACCATTTTTTCTAAGAGTGTATTGTAGCAGAACAAGGTGTCGCTGGATATGACTGCTCTGCTCACTCCTTTTTAAAACTAAAAAAAAAAATGTATGGTGACCACGAAAAGGAAAACGAACATATATATATAACTGAAATAGCAAGGCGGTTCCGTATTAAACAGTCACGATGAATAAGTAGAGGTATACAGGATGTTTCACGTAAGTAGAAACAAGTATTAAAAAAAGAAAACAAGTGATTAACTGCGGCTGAATGAAACCAAGTGGCGTGTGGTTTCCCATAATGTGGCGCTTGAGGCATTCTTTATATTGCGCATAAATTGTTAATTAACTAAAGTGAATTATGCAACATTTTAAATATTCACTTTAGGGCCAAGTGCGCTTCGTCACGTCGTAGAGCCCATTTAAAAACGTCCGATCCATTTTTTTTTCTTTGGTAAAGAGGGGGGGCGGGGGAGTTGACGCACATGTTGCTGGGTGCATCTGTGTCCGAGTGTGTTCCAGCCAACTACTTGGACGAGAACAGAAAGACACACGACACACTGCTGGTGTGTCGTGTGTCTTCCTGTCCTCGTCCAAGTCTGGAGCACTCTCTCTATGTGCAACCAACGAGCTCCGGCAAGCACAATTCTCAATATTTTCCGGCTTTTAAAGAAAGGCCACGCAATAGAAAATAAAACAACGGGACTGCGTTCATGCGCTACCGTACTGCGGCGCTCTCAAACGTGCTTCGAGCGAAACAAGCGGCGAACGGACCATCAGCCTATCGCTTCTTTGGGACGGTGGTGTTCGCTTGCCGTGTGCGGCTGTCAGAAATATTGACGTACTGTGGAGCCGATGCCTAGAGCAGCGGCCGCTCATTTCGTCATGGTCCACGCGCCGGTAGTTTCGCTCGAAGCACGTTTGAGAGCGCCGCAGTACGGTAGCGCAGGAGGGCAGTAAGGGGGTTCGTATTTCTGAGGCTTTCTTTAAAGGAGCACTGACATTAAATTTCAAAGTCGAGATGTTCCTTCATTCGATTGCTCGGTATGCGTAGGTCGTCTTCGCCAAATTTGAATGCCGTCCGTCGCGTGGAAGTTATTTTATTTCGAGGGCAAACAGCGTATGAACGCTGAACGGAAAACTGAATGCCCTGCGACATCGACACTAGTGCAACGTGTGAGGTGTGATAGAATCACACTTGTGACGTACGCTAGTGATACGCTAGTAACAATGACGTCGACGGTCTGAGTGTGTTTATTGTGGCGCCGACGCCCGGCGATGGTCTCAGTAGTGGCTCTCCTTGCTGTGTTGGTCTGTGCATGCGGTACATCGTGTCGCATCGACTGATTTGTCGTGTGCGAGCGCGAGTGCGATCATTCGGAGCGACACAGTACGTGCCAGGATGTCGGAGAGCCGCTGCGTAGTGCGAACCTGCCCGTGGAGGCGCGGAAAAAGCGCAAAGTGCGTGTCCTTTCATGCATTTCCAAGCCTCGAACCTCAACGCAGCCAATGGGTTGACTTACGAAGTCAGACAATTCGTACGGCGAGGACGATGATGTTGACGACAAAGACGTGGCTGCACGTGTGCTCCTAGCAGACGAAATGTCAGCGATGTCAGCTGGACGTGACGTCACTTTTTTTTGTGGCAGCGGGATCAGCTGGGGAGCGGCCCCGACGTGGCCGCGAGGTAGCGCTACCAGCACTACAATTTGGCGGGTTTTCCCCCCGTTTTGAATCGCGTTCGACACCGGATATATTAATCAACATTAGTGGTACTTATTCGTCCCTCCGCTGCATTTTGAGTCGAGAATCGTTACTTGGGGGGTCGATAGCTACTCGCGGATGCAAAAAAAAATCCACATGCGTAAATTTGATGTCAGTGCTCCTTTAAACGCCGGAACAAAACACTACGCAGGATCTACGCTTCCACAAAAAAGAAAAAAGAAATTGATCTGTCGCTTTCTACAACGTAACGAAACGCATTTGGCCCTAAAGTAAATATCAGAAATGTTGCCATAATCCATCTTAGTTAATCACCAAATTAAGCACAACACAAAAACTACCCTAACGAGTCACATGACGGTAAACTATATCGTTAGTTTTATTCAATTGAGGCTAACCACTTTTTTTACAAATATTTGGGTCCAATTACGTGAAAAACCCTGCATAAACATAATACACGCGGCACCCCTAGAAAATATGATACTCGTAATAGGGAATGGTGTATCGTCAACTTATATGTTAATGTAAGGCAATAGAAAACTCAGTGAAAGGGTCCTGTTACATAAATGCTTGTTCTATTGCATCTAGAATCGGCGCCGGCGATGCGACGTTTGTTCGAATCTCATTTGCATATAATTAAATCTCATCGTAAGCCAAGCTTACATCCACGAGATCTTTCAAGTCGCTGATGTGTGAAAGCCGCGAGACGGCCAAGTCACCCCATTCTTGCATACGAAACACCACTCAAGAGACACTTCGATAACACCACTATAGCGGCATCAAAATTTCAGCGAAAGACGCCGCACGCAATGGAGCACGCAGCACAGTACAAGTGTTATGAAACCGACACAGCTAAAAAGAAAGAAAGGATCGAGAAAACCAAAGATCGGTAGCGCTACTAGCGCGTAGACGCTCGTGCACTTGTTTTTGATGAGATTGCTCAAGCGCCACCACGTGGCTCTGCTCCACCAATAGGGATGCGTAGACCTAATCGCCTGTGCTCGATGGAAAACACCGCGGAAAGATAAAAGAATGTCACAGTCGTTAGTTTTATTCTGGTGGCTCACTGGCCAGCATTATCAGCTTGAGAAGCGGAGTTCAGCCTACGTTTATTATTGCGCATGGTGGTGTTTCTGTAGCAGTATATTGTATCTTAAGATACACGACAAATTATTGAATGTATTAGAAATACAGATACGGATACTCATTTTAGCGAGGCGTATCGCGATACAGATACAAGATAACCAAAGAGTTTCTGAGATAATATCTAGGATACATGTAGCTTCGATACTGCTCAGCACTATTAAATACGTTACTCGTTACGCTAACAGAAAAGGAACTCGTTACCACCCTACGTTGCGTACAAAAAAAAAAAAAATGGGGGGACCCTTAAGCTTCGCCTTTAAGAGTTGAATGAGATAGCGATATCCTGTCCCTAGTCCGTACTTCAATCCCTTAGTGCACACTATGTAATGCGTAGCATGCTTTAAAACCACGAGCAATTATGCACGGTAAATGCGGGAAATGTTTTCGAAGTTGCTATGCACCCACTCCGTGGTCTTAAGGGAATACGCGCAGTAACGTATGTGCCTTTTGTAATGGGTACACGGCTTTGAACCACAATGTCGTTATGATATTCACATCTTCTGACGAACGATGGCTATGCACGCTTGTACCACGCAATATTACTGCGATATTACAAGTTGTATTGTGACGCCTGTATACAGGACGCGCGTGTTTGCAAAGCATGAAAGTTATTTTCACTGCAATTCCAAGCAGAGGAAGTTATTTTATGTGTAATCACAAGCAGAAGCGTGGCCGCGTGGTTAGAACGCCTTCTTGCCACGCAGACGACCCGGGTTCGAATCCGGAAATTTTTTTTTATTTATTTTATTTGCATCTTTCTCGATTTTTCGGTCACGAATAAGATGATGATTTTTAGCGCACAACCAACGACGCCGCCGCCGACGCCGGAATTTCTGCGAAATGAGCTCTTTAACGCTATCGCGTTAAAAAAGGTAACGCCTTTCCGCTACCGCTACCGAAAAAAAGTAATGCGCGTTAATTCGGCCGTTACTCCAAATTCGAAAAATTTAATCAGTGTGCCTTCGCTACAGGAACCCAAAATAACAAATCAATAACGGTCATATTTACATTAGAACTTGTAGCCAAAATAAATATTTTGGCTGAAATGCTGCATAACGCGCGAGAATACTTTACACAAACATGTAGGATTTTAGCAGTATAATAGGGGCCCAAGGTTAACTGTAATGTTGCACATGATCTATTATGACTTTGTGGGGTATGGTAAAGCCGTTTCTCACAGTGACATCACACAGAAAAGGAGATTGCATCATCAACGCTCTCCGGAAAGAAAACATCACTTGTCTCTAAAAAATCTTGCTGTAAATCTGAAGGTGTACTTCTACTAACAAAACATATGTGCAGATACTGTTGCAATAAAGAAATGCTTGAACTACATAAATCCCAGAAAAAATGTTGGCGACATCAATAGTTTTTGCCCCCTTAACCTGCATGACTTCTGCAAAAATTACGAGTGCTCATGTGAAGGCGTTCAAGGACGGCCTCGTTCGCACAGGCATTCAACAGACCGGAATGTACACCCACAGTTTCAGATAGCGAGAACCAAATTTTACTTTGAAAACAAGGCTCATAAGCAGAGCTATAATATTGCAGGGCCGACTTTCTGAAAGCTAATGGTAGTGATGGCATCCGGGTCCAGTGGATGCGCCCCTCTTTCTGACAACTATACAACTTGTAGAAGTTAAGCACCAGCTCTATTTCAAAGCTGTGCTCGGACAGCTTGCATCGCGTTTTCGTAAATATCTTTGCACCTACGGTAAATAGGTGGTTTACGGACGCATTAGATGATAGTCCTATTAGAGACTTTTATCAAGTGATGGAGATGCGATACGCAAACACGGTACGGTACGGTATTACGGGTACTGTTCCTCCTTTCCTGCTAGGTTCCTCGTTAACAGTGCGTAGGCAAAGATGTAACAATGAAGCGCCACAACCCTATAGTAAATTATGAAAAAAAAAAGCATCTGTGGCGCTGGAATACGTTCCCTGGAATGGGGAGCCGCAAAAGCACGATGAGCGACAAAGGAGGAGCGGTACGGTAACACCCTTAACATACTAAAGGACTCTGTTGCGAACACCTGCCAAGCCGACAGCAGTCCGCCGCTGCGACAAAGGATAGCTCTGGTGATGTGGTACCTACGAGGCCAAGTTTTGTGCAAAATTCTCGGGATAATCAGAATAAAAAGTAACTAGTAACGTTACACCTCACAGTACCGAAAAATGTTAACGTAAGGTACGTGACCCGTTACATCTCCGAAATAATAACGATTACGGCACATATTTACTAAAAAAAGCAACGCGTTACCAGTAACGGCGTTACTTGTAACGCGTTACCGCCGACACCGAATACACCAAAAAATTCTGAAACGTACTGCTTTGATGCTCGGCCATGCGGTGAAGCATTTTCTGGTTTTTGTGAGACACAGGCGCCCTGGTACTTTTCGCACAATATATTTTTTTTTTTAATGAGAAAAGCGTCCTAATGCTTTATTATAGATGGAGGTCCGGGATGTGAACAATGCCTATATAAATCAGAAGGCCAATGAACTTCACCAGTACGTCTGGTATCACCTCTTTCCATGAGCCATCTCTGTCAGCATAACGGCAGGAAGGGGAAGATGGAAGCTTGCGATGAAAAAATTCGTAAACAGGGCTTTGTGTGCTCGAGCCGACGTTTCGACAAGTGGATTTGTCTTCTTCAAGGCTTGCCGGGTGCCTTGAAGTAGACAAATCCACTTGTCGAAACGTCGGTTCGAGCATAGAATCCCTGTTTAAGGATTTTCTCTGTGTACGCAATTATGGCGTTCTCAAATACGCAACCGAGCATATTTATTTGTATTCATGCAGATTGCACTGGTCACCTCCGCCACGGAAAAAAAAAAAAAAGGAGAGCGAAATCGCGCACGGTCGCAAACGTCTCCAGCCGCTTCGTAGTGCGTGGCCGAGATGTGACCGTCCGTCTTGGCGTGAAGATAAGCTTTGCAGCCGGCGCTAGTACATCGAGCCCGGGCGAAGTGTGGGCCATGCACGAAACTAGAGTAGTTCTAAGAGAGCGCAAAAAGGTCGGCAGCGATGCACGCGCGGCGGAGGGCACCACTTGAGGCCGTAAACGAAACGAACCCATGAATATCTGCGGATGTCCCCGGCTGACGCAAAACATCATCGCCGTAAGAGCTCGACGCTCAGGTATTGTCATTTTTGGACACAAAGCTCGTAGTCTCGTTGCTCAGTTCAGGTGCGGTTGCAAGACAGTTTTGAGGGGCGCGCGTTTCTCGAGGCGCAGGCGCGCGCCACGCGAGCATCGTGTTTAGGGTGGTGGTGGTGGTAGTAAACATTTATTAAACTAACAGAGAGGTTGTAAGGGAAACCAGCCCCTTGTGGGTCAGCTCCCTTACAGTACAAGGTGGAGTCCCTAGTCAGGGACCCCACTTGGTCGTAGCCGCTGTCCTGGCACGCCGGACCATGGCTTGTTGGGCCGGAAGGTCCTGGCAGCCGAGCAGGGCCGCCTCCCAGTCCTCTCGGGTTGGGTTGGGGTTCGGGGGTAAAGAAGGATTGAGCTGGCATGCCCATACCATGTGGTAGTTGTCAGCCACCTCCGCACAGTACTGGCAGAGGCCGGAAAAAGAAGAGCCAAAATGTTTAAGCGCTGCCGGGCACAGTAGTGTATTGGTGAATAGGCGGAGAAGAATTCTCTAGTCCGCCTTCCTGAGTCCTTTGCAGGGCGCAGGAAAGCGGCGGCGGGAGTCCCGATAATGGGAAATTATCTCCTAAAAGTCAGGAGAGGAGCGTTCTCTTCTGGATCACAGGGGTCATCGGTTGGCGAGGCAGTGGCCCGGGGAATGAGTGCGCGGGCGGCAGCGTGCGCCGCCTCATTGCCTACGAGGCCCTGATGGCCAGGAGTCCAGATTAGTGAGCGGGGAGAGGGGTAACCTACCCGCGGACAGGATTTAAGAATTTAGGCAGCTAGGGGTGAAATCCGTCCCAGTTCAAAATTTCGGCAGGCTCCTCTGGAGTCTGATATTATAATTTTAGAAGTGTCATTAGAGATAGCTAGGGCTATGGCCACATCTTCAGCATAGGTAGCATTGGGTGCGCGGAAGGAGAGACCATCCACCTGCCTGTTTTGGTGGACTACGGCGGCTGTATACCACCCCCGCGGTAAGGGCCGGCGATGTCCGTGTAAAATACGTTTTGTTTAGAGCCGTATTGGCGCCGGAGAGCAAGAGCCCGCGCCTCTCGACGGCCAGCGTGCGACTCACGGGACATATTGGTGGGGAGGGGTCGAACATGGATCGCGTATTTCCAATGTTCGGGCACTCGTACCCGCTCCTCTGCGTGGAATTCATGCCTGATGTGTAGGCGATCTAGGAGTCGTCTGCCTGACGGGGTCTGCGCCAGGCCGGGTGTATTGGTTTGTTAAGTGAGCCTCCCGGAGCTCCCGGTAGGTGTTTACCACTCCCAAGGCAAGAAGACTGGCATTGGAAGTAGTGATCGGGAGGTCTAGGGCTCGCTTGACGATTTTACGGAGGGTGACCTCCAAAGAATCTTCATCATGCTTCCGTAAGTGCAGGTACGGAGTCGCATACAAGATGCGACTAGTCACAAAAGCATGTGCGAGACGAAGCGCGTCCTTGCTTTTGAGACCCCCCCGCTTGTTGGAGACCCGGCGGACCATGCGGCCCACCTGTTCTCCAACCTTACGGATCTTGTGAAGTGTTGTCTCGACCCTGCGGATGTTTGTGGATGTATAGTCCAAGGACACGGATCGCCTGTGCCTCGTTAATAGGTCCACTGCGCAGGGAAAGGTTAATGGATGAAGTGCATTTCGGCGTGGGCCGAATGTGCACGAATTCAGACTTCTGTGGGGAACATTGGAGGCCGCAGTATGCCGCATATTCGTCCACTATATGGGCTGCGGTCTGCAGGCTGTCCTCCATGTTTGCCCAGGCTTCCCTCTGTGGCCCACAGGGTGATGTCGTCGGCATAAAGCGCATGCTTTAACCCCTACACGCCTTCGTTCAGCTGGAGATACGGGGCGGAGTAGGTAACCCGCGACAGGACGAACGCGTGCACCAAGCGCATCGCATCGTCCTCTTTCAGGACCTCGACTTTCAGTTAGATACCCTCCTGAATCACACTAAGTATCTGTTCGGTTGTAATCTTGATCTTTGCGACGGCGGCTTGTGCCTTCCCGTCGCTCTGAAGCAGTAGGCCCGTCACGTCCACGATTACTAATAATCAATAAATCAGTAAAATATTCAGTCGCTTATTTATCGTTGCCAATGATGCTCGCAAAATCTTCGTGTTTACGCGCGCAAAATATACCAATGTACAAAAAAATAAAGGCGATCTACAGGAGAAAATACTGATAACAGAAGACAGAAATGTAACACCAAAAAGTGAGGAAAGCACGGCAAAAATACTACAGCACCACACAAGAAATATATACTAATACTACTGCTACTACTACTACTACTACTACTACTACACTCTCAGTCAAATCCCGGCTAGAATACACACCTACAGGCAGGAAATCCGGTCAAATTATGGCCGCATCTAGTCAGTTCGTTACGCGGCTCCGTAGCCGTGTCGCAGAAGAAGCGGCCCTATTCTAAGTGGCCTTCAGAATAGCCGTGGCGACGCTTAGACGGGATTTTAAGTCAAATTTTTCCTGGCTAGGTACGGCCTGCGGTTACGCGTGACGGCCCTGTACGCGGCCTGTCTGTAGGCGGCCCTGATGCGGTTGCGAGAAAAAAAGTTATTTTTTGACGCTGTCAACCGTTTTCTCGCCAGTTTGACGGTTGTAATTATCACTACGGTAATTAGAAGATGAACAGTATCACAATTATCAACATCTGCGACAACAACATGCAAATTACGCACAGCACTGGAATCGAACACGGGGCCGCGTGCACTGAACGCAGATAACTTACCCATTGCACCACAGCGCCACCGCAAGAATGCTCGTTTTTTTTGCGGGGGTATATATCTACCATGCCGTTTGCAAACAGTCGGCGCGACGTTGAACTTCTGTATTTGTGCCATGTGCATGTGTTTGAGGGTGCATTAGGTCAGCAAATAGTTTGCGGGGCTTCATGAACTCCAGACAAACGCGGTAAGCACCTTCGGCTCCGACTTCGGTTCGTAATTCGCCGTGCCGCAAGAACGATTAACGTGTGTCCGTGTGTCGTTAAAGCTTCTCCGTGAACAGCGGTTGTTTCGCTCAACAAAAATTCGCGAATGTAAACCAGCGTGACGAGGATATCCTCAGATCTCGGAACCCACGTATATTTTTCCCATATGCGTGTGCTGCGAGCAATTTCCGTTATTTATGCCGCGACGTACACGCGTGTCAGTGACAGCAGCCCGTTCTCAGCTGCTCGTGTAACGTTAATCTGCTTTGGCACGTTAATGCTTGAATGGGTATTTTAAAGTGCCTACACTAACATTTGCACTTAGTGCGCGTGAACCGTCGCTAGCCGCACGTTGGGTCAGCAGCACCTTTTTAGCAGTTCGACGATCATCTGTTTCAGCAATTACCACTTATGCGCGCTATTTCGCGCGACACAGTGGTTTTTACTCATCTTCAGTCTTTAACTTATCTTATATATGGGAACTAGCTACTCTTACCTTTACTCAGCATCACACCGATGTTCAAGTGAATGTCGAAACGTGCGCCAAGATCAAGTATGACGTACACAAATTTGCCACGGACAAGTTTCCCTCCAAATAAATAGTCGATGCTTTTGCACGTCTCTTTCGCGAACGTCCGCGTGTAGTTGGGGTGCAGAACGAACTTGAAATATTGTTGCTGCATGCCTCAATAAAACAGCTGATTTTCAGAAAATGAGGATATATTATAACTGGTACATTGCCACAGCAGTACACAGGTTGGCTTGATCGTGGTTCAACGTTACAAATGTCATGCTAGAATACGAGAACTGTAGCAGATATTCAAAACTGAAAAAAAGTCGGTGGCATATGATCTCCTGCTGCCTGGTGCACCTGCACTCGATTTTCGAGTTCACCATGCAATTACAGAACCATTAATAAAAGTTCAACCCACCAATTTTCAATCAATGTGGATCACTCTCTGTCTCACTGCCTTCCGTTTATTCCTTTTGTGCATTGTTTTCCAAAAATCATCTGTTCAACTTGTTTTGTAGAACGCGAGCATTGATATTGATAGGCCAGTGTTTCAGGAATCTGTTTTGCATGCACAAGTACTTTCTTTTTTAATGCGTGACAAATGTCATAACTCGATAACTGATAAAACAAATTTTGTTTGTCGTCTTTTATTGGAATCAAAACAGTAACACTGGGGCTTGCCCAAATGCAGGGAGATGTATGATATCCTAAATAAAGCGTGCCGTAAGCACTGGAAAGTGTTTCAATCGCTTCCTGCGGTTGACTGGGTGGCACATCGGGCGGCATGAAGAACACGTCCTGCGTAGATCTCGACCCTGAAAAACGTACGCGGTTCCAGATGTTGAAAAGTTACGCAAGCTGGCATGCCACAATTAAGTCACGAAACAAATGCGAGCCATGAACTGAGTAAATTGAAAACAAATTTGTCACAACTTAATGTGTACACATGATAACATAAGAAGCATTGTATTCCGCGAAAAAGCGCATCTACAATGGGATGTAACGAAGATTACACACAAAGCATGTAAATTCGGGAGTATTTACTGCTGCGCTTAATGTTCTCTCGCAAGTATAACACGATCAATGTACATATATATCGGGCGAAGTGTGCCCACCCTCCTCCTATTTTTCTTTTTTTTTTTTTCGTTCACTCAGCAAAATTGGATCCTGCACATGCATCAGCAGATATCACGACACCATCAAAGAAAACAAAAAGGCTACTTACCAATTCGAGCATGTTGTACTGGACTGTGCCCGCAGTACGCGCACCAACCAGCCTGGTATGGTGCGGCAGGCTCATTGTTCCCGGCGCGGCAAAATCCATCGCACTCACATTGCGGCGCGTTACATTGCCCTCGATACACACCTTTCATATCCATTGATGAAAACATATCACCCAGCGGCAGGCGCAAAGCGCGCAGCCGACGCAGTTTAGCGCTTTCCAAGTACGTTGACAAACAGGTGACGGTTACCGGCCTCAAAGCTCTGTCGCCTGCACGTCTCGTGATGGAGCGGCCGCGCGGCGAACACGAAAGTTCTCAGCTTCCGCGGTGCTCGTCTGTCGTTTTTTTTTTTTTTTCCTTCACGCACGCGCGCCGGGCGAGCGCGGAGCGCGCGTCTCAATTATTCTTTCTTTTTTTTTTTCGTTCAAGCGCATGCGTGGTGCAGTTGTTTCCGACGCTTGTTCCCCGCCGCCCTGACGCTCAACGGCTCAACTCGCACGCGGATCGGCCTGCGGGGCCGTATGCGGACTTCGGCCGCTTACTGCGATAGCTTGTAGGCGGCACTCCTCAAGTTCGAGGCCGCCTGAAGAGAGTAACGTATACTTCTCTTCGCTGGGCTGTCCTTAGCCGTGATAATAAACAGTACGTCGAAGGATGCCGCCTATATCGAGGCTATTATTCAGGACCGTACTGAGAGTGTACTACTACTACTACTACTACTACTAACAATAATATTGCCGCATGGTTTATGTGTATGAGATCCGCGTGTGAAAGAAGACAAAGAAGATCTGCTTGAACCGCTTGGCTAGTCGACCCAACGAGCCCAATAAAGCAAGGTTGTCGTCAGAAACGTCTTCTTCTAAAGTCCGTCAAACACCCCTCACGAAGCACCGAATGATTACAGACGATGACGTCCGCCCTATCCAGCAGCAGCCTTACCGCGTTTCTGCCAAAGAACGCGAGGCTATTCAGACGCAGGTAAAAGAGATGCTCGACGATGGGGTTATTCAACCATCCAGCAGTCCATGGTCTTCGCCAGTCGTCCTAGTGAAGAAGAAAGACGGAACGCTACGATTCTGTATTGACTACAGGAAGCTAAATAGCGTCACAAAAAAGACGTTTACCCGCTTCCATGGGTCGATGACTCCCTCGATAGGTTACGACACGCGGAGTATTTATCGTCCATCGATCTAAAGAGTGGCTATTGGCAGATCGAGGTGGATGAGCGAGACAGAGAAAAAACAGCGTTTGTAACTCCAGACGGACTTTATGAATTCCGAGTTCTTCCTTTCGGTCTCTGTTCTGCCCCAGCCACTTTCCAGAGGATGATGGATACCGTTCTCGCTGGCTTGAAGTGGCAAAGCTGCCTTGTTTACCTCGATGATGTGGTCATCTTCTCCGTGAGCTTCGAAGAACATCTGAAGCGCCTAAGAACGGTTCTAGAAGCCATTCGCGCAGCTGAACTCACGCTGAAACCCCAAAAATGCCATTTCGGCTATAAAGAGCTGAAATTTCTGGGACATGTCGTGAGTGCGGATGGAGTTAGACCTGATCCAGAAAAAACTGCTGCTGTCGCCGCCTTCCCTGTACCATCAGACAAAAGAGCAGTACGCCGTTTCCTTGGCTTGTGCGCTTATTATCGCCGATTCATTGCCAACTTCTCGAAGATAGCCGAACCGCTCACGCGACTCACCCGAGATGACGTGCCCTTTACCTGGACCATAGAGCAAGACACGGCGTTCACAGAGCTACGGCAGAGAATTCAAACAGCCCCTGTTCTTGCCCATTTTGACGAGGACGCTGTTACAGAAGTCCACACAGATGCCAGCAACGTCGGACTTGGCGGTGTACTTGCACAAAAACACGGTGGCGTTGAGCATGTGATAGCTTACGCCAGTCATACACTCTCTCGAGCCGAGATAAACTACTCTACTTCTGAGAAAGAATGCCTCGCAGTCGTATGGGCGACGACAAAATTCCGGCCTTACCTCTACGGTCGTCCCTTCAAAATGGTGACTGATCACCACTCGCTGTGCTGGCTGGCCAATCTCAGAGATCCGTCTGGCCGTCTCGCTCGGTGGAGTTTGCGCTTGCAGGAGTTCGACATCACGATTGTGTACAGGTCGGGGCGCAAACACGAAGATGCCGACGCGCTTTCTAGAGCACCTGTGGGACACCCTATCGTGGACTTAGATGATGAAGATGGCTTTCTCGGAGTAGTTAGTGATTCCGACTTCATGTCAAGACAGCGGGCAGACCAAGAATTACGCCCAGTTATTGATTTCCTAGAAGGCCGAAACTCCCAGGTTCCTCGGCACATTACTCGCGAGCTGACCTCCTTTTGTCTGAGAAGAGGCATCCTTCACAAGAAAAGCGCTCGTGGTAGCGACAAAGCCTTTCTACTCGTCGTACCTACCGATATGCGCGATGACATCCTTCTTGCGTGCCACGACGAACCAACGTCAGGACACTTGGGCTACTCGCGGACTCTCGCCAGAGTACGCCAGCAGTATTACTGGCCAAGGCTATCGTCTAACGTGCATCGCTATGTGAAAGGCTGCCGCGAGTGCCAGCGCCGCAAGACGCCGCCTGTGAAACTAGCGGGTCTACTCCAACCGATTCTACCACCGAGGACACCGTTCGATCTCGTGGGAATGGACCTTCTCGGACCTTTCCCTTTGTCATCCTCCGGAAACAAATGGATAATAGTTGCCACAGACTACCTGACTCGTTATGCCGAGACAAAAGCGTTACCCCACGGCACGGCTTCTGAAGTCGCGAAGTTCTTCGTGCATAACATCGTCCTACGGCATGGTGCACCGTCACGTGTGATCACGGACAAAGGGACGTCATTTACCGCACAAATGATGGAGGACATCTTCAAACTTAGCTGCACAAGTCATCGAAAAACGACAGCTTACCATCCACAAACGAATGGACTGACAGATAGACTCAATAAGACCATAGCAGACATGCTGTCAATGTATGTGGACGTACACCACAAAACCTGGGACGAGATTCTTCCATATCACGTTTGCGTACAATACGGCAACGCAACAAACAACGCGATTTCCGCCTTTCCGCCTTGTTTACGGACGCAACTTGCAAACCATGCTCGATGCTATGCTTCCGTGCGATATTAGCGATGAACTTGCTCCAGACGCCGAGCAATACACTCAGTACGCCGAAGAAGCTCGGCAACTGGCTCGCATTAACATCAGTCACCAACAAGATGCAGATGCACGGCGTTACAACCTCCGCCGTCGAAACGTCGTTTACCACCCTGGCGACCGAGTGTGGGTGTGGACCCCTGTTCGACGACCAGGATTATCGGAAAAACTTCTGAACCGTTATTTCGGACCGTACAAGGTTCTGAGACGTATTAGTGACCTTACCTACGAGGTATTTCCGGACGGCGCAGTGTCTTCTCGTCGGCAGCTAAGGCCCGAAACCGTGCACATCGTACGGCTCAAGCCGCACTTTACACATTAACTTTACACATTAACTCTTGTGCTTTGGCGTTTACTCTTGCAGCAGTGACACTGTTGTTTTGTTCTCCTGGGTTTTGGTGTATTTTCCTGCGTACTCCGGCCTCAAGTGTAGGCGCACCTTCCTTATTTGCCCGGACGGGTACTGGTACTCACACCCTCCGGTTCTCTGCGTCTGCATGTGTTTAATTTTTTTTCCTTTTGTTTTAAAAGAATCGAGTCGATGCTTTCAAAGGGGGGGGACTAATGCCGCATGGTTTATGTGTATGAGATCCGCGTGTGAAAGAAGACAAAGAAGATCTGCTTGAACCACTTGGCTAGTCGACCGAACGAGCCCAATAAAGCAAGGTTGTCGTCAGAAACGTGACAATATTAATAAAAATAATAATACTAAGAATAATAAAGAGTTTCTTGATTTTGCTAAATATTTTACACACGATGTATCCGTGAAATTCGTGCACCTCCGCCTACGAATATTTTAATTGAATCACCTTACCCCCCCTTCCCCTACCCCCCGTTTCAACCTTCTTCACTGCCCCGGCTCTTGCGGGGCTAAATTTCGTGACTGCGGCCCGCTAACTGAGGATGAGGAGGAGGAGGAAAAGAAGGACTAGTAGGTTAGCCACCAGCTAGCTGAGACCCCTGCTCTGCAAGTGTTAAGACCACGCCCTCACACAACTACCTCCTCTGCCTCATTTTTCTCTCGAACAGCGTCAGATTGGAATGCCCTTCCCCGCCACGTTATATCACAACCACCGTATGCGCAATACTGCTGTGTCTTCTATTTTCCAAAATTAATTGCCATTGATTGTACGAAGTCATCACTTAACGCGTGTATTTATTTGTACAGTGCTTATTGTTTCTTACTGTTGTATTTATTTGTGCAGTGTTATTTTTGTGCAAGATTTCCAGTTAGTTATTACGTTCAATCGTTAAATGCTGTTGCTTCTTCTATTGTTGCCAAGTTAATGAACACTTTTCTTGTGCAAATTTCTGTTTTAGCGCGTGTTTTCGTTTCCACAGTGTACAAACGATTTTTTTCCGTCTCTTGTTCCAAAGTTCCATTGTTTTTTACTTTGAATTATGGATGCTTTACTCCAGCCCTTACGTAACACATAAACGTGGCCTTTAAGGAAAATAAACCGAACTGAACTGAACAGAACAAAATACGAGCTGCACCCGTTTGTTCTCTCATTGATCCTGTTCTCTTCACAATATTAATGAGAACTAACCGACAATGATGCCAAGGAAAGTTCTCATTAATATTGTGTCTAACAAAGAAAACGAGCCCCTAAATTTGCCACTTCTTTCCTTCTGTTCTCATGTCACTTAATGCTGGGCGTATCACCTGTCGTTCCCAACGCACGGTCCTCAACTTCTCCAGTTCCGCTATTATTATCCAACAATGTGTCCTCCATGTGAGTACTGGTAAAATGCAATTGGTTGTACACGTCTTGCTTCAGAGACAGCGGTCACTTGACGGTCGTAATTTGAGAATGTCTCCCATACGCGCTCCTGTGGGCTCTTGATCTGTGAATGAACCGTTCCTGTTTACAAAGGGCCTGAATATGGATATATTGTGCAGACACTAAATGTCGGCTCACAAGTCGCGAACCATCGCTCTCTCGTCGGCCCACCGAACGTTGTCTTCTGCATATTATCTTCATTTTGACAATTTCTCTCGTAAGGCGCTCAAACGTTTTTCCTGTCTTTCTTTTTCTGAAAATCGTACCCATCATAAGCATATTCGTTTAGTAGATTGCATGATTATGTTCTTGTCTAATATAAACATACAGCCCCTCCGACATGTCACGGGGACGCAAAGCCTGACTCTCCTATCCAGCGCGGTACCGACCTTGCGGCAGATATCGTGGCTTCGCTTATCGCGGTCTAATCAATGATGTTCCGTACTACGCCGAAGAATTCCCATTCCTAGACATGAAAATTCCCTGTTTCGGGTATTTTTCCTGCATACGTTGACAAAATTCCTCACCATATTTCTGTGCACAATAGTAGTAATATTCGACCCCACCCCCACCCCATACACACACAAACACTATAAACGCATGTGATCGACGTGTTTGCGACTATTGAAATCATGATTACCACCTGCGCTCTTGCACAGCAAAAGGATGACTTTCTTAACTCATGTCCTATAAGTACAGCCGCGCTCAATATGACTTGCAACACGGGAGTGCGTGGCCTCACGGGTTCAAAGGTAGCGCATGGCTTCAACTTCTTTTTTATTTATACAACTAAATATTATTTTCTTGTTTGGGATCATACCCAAGTGAGGGAAACGCGTTTAGTAATGGAAATAAGGGCTAGTGGAAGCCATTCGCAATCTTTGAATTCTTGAGGCCACGCGCTCCCGTGTTGCAAGTCACAATGAGCGCGACTGTACATTACACATGGTGGGCTTCGAGTCCAACACCAGGAGAGAACTAGAAATCGCTCCACATAAATATCAGAAACAAATCTCAAGGGCTATGCTTGCGTGCTGCATGCTCCAGAACCGATTGCAGACGCCGAAGGCGCACTGTGACCACAATGTATTGGTCCTCATAGGCGAATTCAACCATTCCCAAAATTCCCTTCAATATCGCAAAGATTCCCTTTTTCCCTTTCGTCCAAAATGAAAGCTGAAAATTCCCCCGGAAAAGTGAAAATTCCCTGAACGGAACATCACATCATCGACCGCGGTCGTTTTCTTCCTTCTCGCCTACGTCACCACTCATACGCGATCACCCTTCCGTAGCTTTTTTGCCGCGTCATCAAGGGCAGCTATCACGGAGCACGCAGTACACGCTGGCGTCGTGTCTTCGCTAGGTGCTCCGTCTGAAGCGGTTGTTTTGCCCGGCATGGAACAAGACTCCGCGCGTTCGCAAGTGATTGTGCAAGCAGCAGGCTTTTCATCACCACCGGCGCTTGCCGTTGTAGGCAACAGGCGGCGCGCGCTACGCAACGTCCGCTCGGTGCTCGGTACCGTACCCGCCGCCCGCCGTACTCACACATGGGCTCGCTTCTCTCCTTCCATGCTTCTCTCCTTTCATCCTTCTCTCATTCGCCTTCTCTCTTTCTCACACTCAACCAGCGCGCGTGACGAAGCGGCGGAGGAGCGTGTCGAGTTTAAAATAGCAGTTCCCGTGGACTTCGATGAAGCGAAGTGCGTAATCGGCGCGCTTTTGGCTCCTTTTTAACCCGTGGGTGTTCCTGTCAGCAACCTTTTAAGTCTCGCAATTAATCAGTGGTGAGTACATCTGTCAGCTATTTTCTTTAACACAACGGAGTGTTTACGTTGGCGCGTACGTCGTCTTTTTTTTCTTTTTCATTTACACGGCGCCCGATGCGAGATGTCATTTACTGGCGTGTTTTTCCCGCTTACTGTGCCTGTTTTTCCTTAATTCCTGTTGTTCCACAACTATGCGCGTTGAGTGCGCGTTTATTTTTGCTTTCGGCGTGGCAGGCGCGCTGTGAAGATTGGTCTTTTACGACGCGCCTTGCATTGCCTGTACTTTGCGGAAGTGTTAAACGAAGTGAAACGTAGAAATGAAGCTTGTTTTGTTCTTTTTTCGCTTTTTTTGTGTGTTATGCAATCGGAGGTATATCTACTGGTTTCGTTCCGCACACGTTCGTTCCTCTTTAACCGCGTTGCCCGCTCGGTCTGAGGGCTTCGGGGAAGGTATCCTAAACGTAAACAAACGGTGCCTGGCGTTCCACCTGTGTTTATGTACTACGTAGCGATGTTAATTTTGCGCTCCGTCAGTGCTGGTTAGTGGATGACTATGTATTGGATGAGTGGATATAATATGTAGTGGATGACTTGGCAGTTCGTAATGATAATTGTTCATATTCGCTGAGAGTGGAGCGAATATATTTTGCGTGGATATAATTTTATGGTCGCCGTATTGGCTAAATCAAGATTTACGGTAAAGGGTTCACGTCAGGAGCGAACATTCATGGAACTAGGTCGAATGGCTGGTATCTCCTTTGTGACAGCGGCTAGTGACGTAGTTAAAAAAAAAATCACGCGCATAAAAAAACAGTATAAACAAAAGAGAGTAAGCGTTTGCGGGAATGATGCTTCTTAATACCATTTCATCACATTGGGACGTGTTGCATGCTAAGTTTCAGCTGCGAAGGTAATTATTGGCTCATGACAATTATTAGCTAAAGAGTTGCCTATGCATTCTTTTTTTTTCTTTTTGTTAGCTGAATGCGAGCGCTTACGAAAGGTCATTGTTTTGTTCCGCCGGTTAGTGCCCGCGTTCGCTGTTCTTTGTTCTTTGCTTGGGTAGGCGTATACAGCTTATATATACTGAAATCTGAAATAATTACCGGACGAAGAAAAATACGCAGGCACTTTGCCACGAGGACTGGACATAGGTCAAGAATGCGGTTAATCGTGCGGTCGAGTAAACCATCGTGCCTTCGGTGCAAGGGTTCGGTGCAAGTAAACCATCGTGCCTTCGATAAATTGTCGCTGACGAGGCTTTTTTGTTGACACTCCACATCAAGTAAACAACGAACAAAAAAATCTTGTTTTGTTTGGGACGGGGGTGCCCGTTCCTGACTCATGATTTTGTTGTTACGTTTTGAGTCATCGCTTTGTTGGATAATAATCAACTCATATGAGATCAGTGGAGCGACGCGCTGCTTTACTGAATTAGGTGAACTGTATTCACTGCTTTCAGCGCTGTTGACATCGACAGGACGAGCGCGTGCGTTGGCCTATCGCTTCGCGACCGTTCGCCGACGGAACCGCTCTTACGCAACTAGTTTGTGCAACGCCGTCGCAAGCGCAGAAATCTTTTTTTTTTTTTTTTAATTTTAACCCGACGGAAGTAGAGGCTCGCTGCTGATTTGGCTAACGTATACAACGCGTACTATGGCAGAAAAAAAAAAGAAAGAAAAGCGGCGGTTTGATATTTTTGTTGAGAGATGTACTACACGTCAGTTGTTTTTTGTGCAAACGAGCGAAAAAGAAATTTCAGTATAGTTTTTGTGATACCGCCGTGTGTGCGGTGAATTCTTTTAACGCAAGAGTAAGGATTATCTAGACTAGGTGGCTGTTGGTACCCTGTATTGAAGTGAATACGAAAAGCGGGGAAGTTAAAAGCCTGATAGCGGTCAGCTGTCCGCGGTACCGTGCGCATTTCCTGCCTGCCGCTCCCACGTAATGTTTTCCACAGACGCCGTCCTTCTCGGGTGTGCTGGTATTGCAATTCGCAATGCCCACGAACTATAGGTGGCGCGCTGTACGATTCAAGATGGCGCCCGATGGAGGGTCAATCCGTTTGTTAGCATAGGAACAGATAGGACGTGCGTACGTACGGCCCGTGCCACTTTCACCGGATGAAGTCATGAGCTCCACTGAAATTGATATGAGACCGAAATGCTTTCTCAAACCATGGAAGCTCGCCACCTAATTATTTGCCGCGGTGTGTAAGGTTATATTTCAGCTCCGTTACCGTGCATAAGCGATGCTGTGCGAAATCCTGTGCGTGCTGCAGAAAACTTCATGAACTAGAATTGACGTGTGACCTGAACGGCACTCCGAGATACTGTGTACCGAGCCTGCCTGACGGATTTGCCGCAGTGGTAGGCCGCTAGCGAGTAGCGTCATCGCTGCTGCACGGGACCGAATGTTTAACGTGGCGATGGTTTGCAAACATACGCCGTCGTCATTACTTGCGCAGTCAGGAACGCGGAGTTGCTTCTTCAACGGAACACAAGCATTTAACACCCTATTTAGTAGCGCTTGTATCACAGCCATGCTCAGACTCAAGCCGTGCGCAATTCGCTGCACTCGGATGCCGCAGGTTCGATCAGCACGATCGAAACATGAATATCGAAAAGAACACGCACGTATGCTTTTCGCAACGACGAATTCTTCGACGTTGCGAAAATGCGTCGAACAACTATGCCGATCGGAAGGTACCGGTGAAGTACAGGAGAAGTTAGCGGAGAGGCGTGGATTGTGGCCGTGAGTGCACGTTTCATCGCTCTAACCATTTCGCTTCCCTGTTCCGAACTCGAGCGCTTTGGCGGCATGCGGCGCTCGATAATATCCACAATAATTGCGCTACGTGCAATAAATACACAAGAAAAAGTATGTTTTTATTTTGATCTCGCTAAAGTATACTATACATTAAATACAATCAAAATGACTTACGAGCGTGAAAAAACATTAGCGCGCGAGGGGACGTGAAGTGCAACCTGCTCCTCGTGAGTTAGCAGCTGATCGTTCATCGTCGCTGTCACACACCTTCTCACACACACACACACACACGCTTTCACAGCCTTCTCCGTCCAGTGAAAAACTCCTCGTCGTCAAGGTGGTTCCTCTTAACATCATTGCTGAAAGCAATCTGAAGAATTTCCTCCGCCGAACGACTTCGATTAGTCCTCGTCACAACGTTATCTGGGCGCGCAGAACTTGTTGCTCTCACACCGGTCAACAAACAAATCGCTTGCAGAGTGCTGCCATCTATCAACTTAAGTACAAAAACAAGCGGCGCAGCGCTGGCCAATTTGAGATTACTCAGTTATACATCGCTAGCTCGCGCGACTTCCCGCCTGCAATGTTATAAATTCATGCACTACAAAAGCACTGACGAATGCTATATGCAAGTAAAACAAGGTGAGTTTCAACTGAGAAGGTCAGACGACAGCGTTTAACTAACCTACGTGGCTACACAAAACCTCGCGAAGCTGATATTTGTACGATGTGGGTCATCGTTGAACGCGCGAGTTGGCACGTATTTTCACGAAAACTTCGCGTCTCGCAAGAACGAGTCAGATTTATCGTGTCACGGAGGGCCCGGTTTGTTCACTGAAGCAGGAAACATGCAAACTCGTAGTGTTTCTGTCCTGCTAACACAGCCGAACAAGTGCGCTACTGCGTAGGGCTGCCATGGTGTCGTCTACTGATCATCCATGAGAGGACGCTCCTAAATTCCGCTAGGGGCGCGACAGTCTATGGGCATTGCGAATAGGAGCTCGCAACTGCACACCAAGCTGTTTTTCATGCTTTTTGCTTAGAGGGCGCTGAAACTGGCATTGCTTTCTCTGGTATCGTGCCCTTATAAATAAAAGGAAGGATACACTTTACGCTCGGCATATTACAATTCGTTTAGCTAGTCTAACCTGACGCAAGTAGCCTTGTCTGGTGTTTGAATTACGGAAGCGTTACTTGTGAACGATATCGCATGATCGTAAATCATACGTATGCACAACACCGGTGTCGTGACCCGTGCGCCGCACTAACGTTCATGATAGTAGACGCTGCTCGTCAAACGATAAATGAACAGTTGCTCGCAGCATTATTATACTCTGTATGCGATTCAATCAACTGCTTCACAACTTAGCTTCGCGCAGGCTAAAACAAATGTTTCGGTCTTCCTTTCTTTTTTTTTTTCTTTCTCGTTCACGTCTTTAAGCGGCTTAGCTGGTTGAACGTGCTAGATTTCTTAACGCTTTATACTTCTGGCTACAGGTAAACTAGTGTCATGGGCTAATGTTTCGGTAATATTTTGTGCCGTAGCCCGTGCCCGTTTTCATACGTAGTCATTAAGGATATAAAGAATATAACAAAATATAGGCGCGACAGAGCGCGTGTCAACCGAGCGCACGCGCCCGATTATTACGAGGCTAGGCGTTCTTTTTTTGTACTGCCCTACTGCCCCTCAGATATATATATATATATATATATATATATAATGTATAATGTATGAACAAGGCGATGGTAGGAGAAGCCGAGGAGGAAGAAGTGCGCGTGCGTCGTATCTGTTCTCTAGCGTGATATATATATATATATATATATATATATATATATATATATATATATATATCACGCTAGAGAACAGATACGTCGTGGTTCAGATGAAGATCGGTCTCCGATCGAAACGTCACCAATAAACAGTTTTTTAGAGGCGTATATATATTTTTCCTATTTTGTTCTACGGCAACCGTAGCCAGACTCTTCATAATCTACGTATATATATATATATATATATATATATATATATATATATATATATATATATATATATATATATATATATATATATATATATATATTTTTTTTTTGACGAAATTGTCTTTATAGGCTGCGTTCAACATGATTCGGAAAGGTAGCTAGATGGCTGATCGTGACCGAAATAAAACAGTTGCAGCTAAAGAAGCAAAGCTACAAAACCTAAATACAGCAACGAAAAAGAAGGCTGCTAATAAATGAACAATGAAAGATACGATGCAGTAGCCAATTCCGCAAAAAAAAAAAGGAAAAAAAAACAGAAAATATTACACATATCTTCTTTGGATGTCATTCCAATGAACGTCCGCATTTCTTTTCTTTTTTTTCTTTTTTTTTTTTTTTTTTTCACGACGGAGATCGGGGAGAGTTGGGCCGGGACGTGAAACGGGACGTGGACGGAGGCGGCTACGTTGGCGCGCGCGCGTTCGTCGTGCTGCCGGGGGGGTCTAGACCGTGCGGCGGCTACGCGCTTCGCCGGCGCTCGCCGGCGCCCGAACGGCGGGCGACGCGCCGTTGCTGGATGGCGGCAGGAGGCCGCGGAGGGTTTCGCGGGTTTCGCGCGCTGCCGTGTTTTCGCAGCGCGCTGGCTGTCGAACGCGTAGCGGAGCATGGTGTAGCGGAGGTAGAGTCGTAGAGTGGCCTAGCGGAGGCGTGGCGCCGATGCACTCGTTGCGACGGTGGCGAGGTGGCATATCGGCGGCGCCCGATTGAAATGATCCCTGAAATATTTCAGGACGAACGCTATTCGGATTGTTCGAAGCATTGCGCGGAAAAGAACGGTTTTATTTAAGTGTAAGCGCTAGTCAACGGCTTATATATAAGCTTTTTCTTTCTTTTTGTTTTTTCGCAAGTACGAGGCGCTGTAAAGTGCGTGTGCGCCGTGGCACAACCGTTGTGGTATGAAACAATATCTTATAGTATTGGTGTTCCTTGTGGGCGCTTTCAGGATGTGACAATCAACGTTAATGCGAATTTAGTTTGGCACTTCTAGCGTGACATTTTTTTTTTGTAGTTTAATCTTTGTACGTCTAAGCGGACGCGCTTTGTTGTCCAGAGGACGCAAGCCCTTTCGATTCGATTAAAATTGAGGACAACGAAAAAGTCTCACTACGGTCAGATATGCGTTCGCCAAGGACAACTTTAAGAGGAAAGCCGTCTTCTTTGTCTTCTCACTCAATTGTCTTGAACCCCCCAGCCCTCCCCTTGCCTTTTAGATTATAGAAGAAATACATTTTAATTAATGCAGTCTTTTTTATTGCCGGCTATCGCATTTGGATAAAAAATACCTTAGCGACACGCTGCTGCGCTCGAGAAACATACCTGTCTGTTTGCTGCGGCTGTTGATTCTTATTGCAAAAACGTAGAGTACCTTACGCATTCACCTAAGACGAGCGGAAGGTGAGAGCCATCTGTTCCTTCTCAGTCGACTGCATTTGATCCTACCCCGCCACCCTGTGCAAAGCTTTCTTCACCCTAACGTGGTTTTCCACTGCCTCCAGGACATAGATCGGCGAACTCATGAGTGGTACTCACTCGGACTCACTCAGACTCAGATTGAGCCATGAGTCTAGTGAGTCCGGGTGAGTAATATTGTGGTGAGTTTGAGTCCGAGTGAGTCCAGGTTGAAGAAAATTTTCGTGAGTGTGGGTCCGAGAGTGAGTCCAACTCAGGAAAATTTTGGTGAGTCTGTGTCCGAGTGAACCCTTAGCGCAAAACACAATTCATGAGTGAGTCTGAGTGAGCCCCACAAGTTTTGCCGACCTATGCTCCAGGATCGCAGGCACCTCGCCTGGTTTTGCGCTGCCTCCGTGATCATCGGCCCACCTTTGACAAAGCTACGGTGTCATGTGATGACATCATCACGTGACGTGAAGTCACTGAGACGTCACACATTTTGGCGATCTGTGACGTCACGATGACGTCATATAGTGACGACATCGAGTGATGAATTTTTGCATCACTCGTGTTGACGCCGCCGACGGGAGGCGCCGACGCGGGACTCCGGTGAATTTTGGCGTTTGACGAAACATCTAAGGCTTTCGCCTTTAATAACCTTCTAGACGGGGCTGTGACATCGTCGCCTGGTGTGGTTTATGTAAATCAAACTTTACTACATTTATAGCAGGCTAGCATTTTGGCTGTCTGCTCCGTTTGCTCAGTCTTTCATTTTGTTCGGAAGACACGGCGATTCGTCGCCGGTTTGTTTACACCTTGTGGCTTTCCGTCGCTCGTGGCGCTCGCGCTGCACGGTTGAGTGATAGCGCGCGTACGTCACGCTTTCCTGACGCTGTGTGTGCGCTCTCCGTTGAAGAGCAGGAGGAGAGAGGTGAAGCTTGTGGTGCAGGCGCAGCATGTGAACAGCAATGCGTGCTCCTCTTCTCTCTTTCCTCGCCCTGTGCTTGAATTTCATAATATTATCTGGGGTTTTACGTTCCAAAACCACAATATGATTATGAGGGACGCCGTAGTGGAGGGCTCCGTAAATGACGACCACCTGGGGTTGTTTAACGTGCACTGACATCACACAGTACACAGGCATCTGCTACTGTGCTTGCACTTAAACATGTGTACTTTAAATATACCCCTCAGTAAGCCGCAATGGCAATGTCAGTAACCCTGAGAATTTCATTAATTACTGTGGTTTTACGCGCCAAAACGAAATATGGTTATAAGACACGCTACCTTCATGTAATTTGAAGCACTTATTGCTTGATAATTGGTTTCGAACTCCCTAAAAGAGCAGTGAGCACACCGTGGAGGTTTGGGGATTAACTTGAACCATGCGGGGTTTTTTATTGTGAACCTAAATTTAATTGCACTAGTGTGTCGCATTTCGCCCATATATTAATGCGCCCGTCACCGCCGAGGACCTCCTTTCTTTATTTACTTGTGAAACACGATATGCTACAGTGCATCGGTCCGTGCCAGAATTCAGGGGAATAACCGGGTGTTGTGACCTCCATTCTGATATTTCTGCGCGCATCTCGAGCGTGTGGTATGTGAAAGTCTTTGCACTTGTCAGTCTACTGTGTCGTTTGAAAGTTCACGGGAGTGCATCCTTGCAATCTTGATGAATCACCCCCTCCTTGAAAAAAAAAAAATCCACGCATCTTCACGAAGTGAATCATGACGAGTGGGCGAAGCACTGGGGATCGTTCTTACCGTAAAACACCCATGACCATGCCCACTCGCGCATGTAAATGAGTGACAACGCGTGTGTACAGTATATGCAATGTGTTTTTTCCGTTGGTCCGCCTCGGTGGATCAGTGGCTAGGGTGCTTGGCTGCTGACCCGAAGGTCGAGGGTTCGATCCCGGCCGCGGCGGTCGCATTTCGATGGAGGCGAAATGGTAGAGGCCCGTGTACTGTGCGATGTCAGTGCACGTTAAAGAACACCAGATGGTCAAAATTTCCGGAGCCCTCTACTGCGGCGCCTCTCATAATCATATCGTGGTTCTGGGACGTTAAACCCCACTTATAATATTTTTTCCGTTGAGCCGCCGCTTCCCGCGCCCTCAACTCAGAGGTAGCAGCTTGTTGTCGGCGTTGCCGTTTTGCCGCTGCTTCCCGAGCTCTCGCCTCCGGGGTAGTTTGCTGTCTGCGTAGACGCTAAGCCGCCGCATGCCGAGCTCTCGCCACCGGAGTAGCAGCTTGTTGTCGGCTTTGCCGCTACTTCGCGAGCTCTCGCCCCCGGGGTAGCTTGTCTGCGTCGGTGTTGCCTTTCGCGGGCGAAAGCGCGTTCACCTTCGTTTTCATACATGGCAGAACGAGAATGTGTGGTCTGGAACGCGCTTATTCTTCGTCGTCATCAGCCACAGCACAAACAAAGTGCACATAATGCCTTGCAGATGTGCAGCGGGTACCTCGCTTATCAGCAGAATGACGAATAATTACATAGTGGGTGCTTTCCTAGTTCATGAAAGTTACGGTGGGCGTATAGTGTGCTGTGCCACTGACATTGCATGTGCTGTGCCCCTGACGGACACATGGACAGACAACGGACAAGCCTAGACCTTATAAGGTTGCTTCGCTCCTAAAAATAATTGTGGAGCTTGCACTGAGCCGCGCATGGCTTGAAACAGCGAACGTGGACGATTCTGAAGGCTAATTTGGTTGCTTCTAGGTTGTTTCTAGGCATTAGCTAGGTGATGCAGGTTGTAGGTTTCTTTTAGGTAGCTGCAATGCTTTAGCTAGGTAATGCTAGGTTATTTCTGCGTTGATTCTCAGCGCAGAGAGGTTTGAGTTAACCACAGGCAGTGACAGACAAAACACGGTTGTCCAAACTCCAGAGACAGAAACTCGCACTGAAACCAAGGGTTCACACCTCGAAGAGATATCTGCGGGCACGACGTCGTTGGCGTAGGCCTTCCATCGCTTCGGGATCTTCTCGCAGCCTCCGTTGCCATTCCCGTTACCCAATATTCTTTCGTTGTACGTGCTCTGGGTCTTCGGCTCGCCGCCGTCGCTTCGCAGCCATTTGTTGGGCTAAGTGTTGCCCTCATACTTAGTGGATCAGTGGTGGGTAGTGGGATGTACCCAATTTCTGTGGCACATGCCCAATTGTGATGATGATAGTTTTCCGGATCGACTCTCAAAGAACGATTTTCTAAACAGCGTCGCTGTTAAAAAAGAACCTGGATCCGTGCTTGGTTTGGTCAGTTTTCTCGAATATGGCAGCGCCAGCCTAAAGGCATCATTGGATCCTCTGATGCACTGATATGACGCGACTTTTCCCTTCAGTTTACAAGTTCCCTTTGTGAGAAGGCTGTATGACCTTCATTAGTTGCTTGGTGTTACAGCCAAGTGGGTGCTAATATTTTCTTTCATCCGTAACGTCCTTGTCGGGATGTGATAAATGTCAATACTTAGTTCCACCACAACGTAAAAAACGCGAGATGAACCGGCGCGTATAAAATACCTTTACGGCAACTACCATGGCGCAATCTTATACTAGCGATTTTTCGTATGATTGTGTAGCACTTCGAGGGATGTACACAGTCCGGGCATGGAGAAAAAAAACCGGATAAAAAAACGCAAATATAGCGATTCTCGCTAGCTGACGCGATAATATGTTGCAGAACAAGCGTTATCGCGGCGATTGCACAAAGGATGCGTCTAGAAATACGCTAGGAATGAATCGACTATCGCGCGAATGGCATCAGTGAAGCAATCGACAGCTGATAACAATGGAACGCGGTGTTTCCGGTGTATATTCGGGGCAGTCTCGGTGCTCAAATCCTGTTTCTGTGTATGTAGCAAGCCTTATGGAAGCCCGCCGATAGTGAAATCAAGATCCGGCTTCACAGTTTCCTTTGTTGGCTTTATAGGGTGCTAATTGCGCGTGAAAGAATCGATACCCTGCCGTTCAATCGATTTTTCTCGTTCGTCGAATAACGATGGTCGCGGTTGTGGTGACTGCCTTAATAATATATAATCTGGGATTTAACGTCCCAAAACCACGATATGATTCTGAGAGACGCCGTAGTGGAGGACTCGGGAAATTTCGACCATCTGGTTTTCTTTAACATGCGCAGACATCGCACAGTACGCAAGCCTTTACCATTTCGCCTCTATCGAAATGCGACCGCCACGGCCGCGATCGAACCCGTGACATTCGGGTCAGGAGCTGAACAGCGTAACCGCTACGCCACCGCGGACGGACATGTGGTGGCAGCCTTGATGCATTACGTAGCATACGAGGAAATTATTGGCTTCACACGCGACGGGATGAAGTCTGCTTCAGGTTTCAGTGCTGCGATTGGCGATTGCTAAAACACACACGTT
>JALIZH010018393.1:0-52500 GCA_030522465.1 Rhipicephalus appendiculatus | reverse complement strand
GTGGCAGGTGGTAACATGAAAATCTTGGCCATGCATGTCATCTACAACGCCATTTACATGCCACGCTCATGCTGCGCTTGCGCCCAGTTCGCTAGCTTGATATACACCAAAATTGGTATTGCGCGGCGTGACTGTATGACGAACAAAAATGACAGGTCCTTACATGTAAAACATGACATCCAAATTATGTAAAGCATCACTAGCTCCTTCCTGGCTGTTTCGCATTACATCGATTCCCACAGTGCTTGGGATGTGCCGGCTTTTTTTATTTTTAATTTTAATAAAATGATGAACCGAAGGAGTTGGTGCCTTTCGGCGGCACCTTGTTGCTGTGTAAAAGAAAAGAAGGAAAAAAGGAAGCAAAAAAAGAAAAAAAAGAAACGGAAACTGTCATGAAATATGGCACGATATGTGAAGGCGCTATATAAGCCGACAGCTAGTACATGAACTGCTATGGTTTCTGCGTGAGTCTATAAATGATAAGCAATTACAGAGGCTCATATACAAAATGAAAGCATTTTGAATATTCTAAAACTCATTAGAACACGCAGCACAGGTTTTTCTTACGTAGTGATAGCGTACTTCAGGGAACGTGAACCACACCATCACAAGGTAAGACATAATTACTAGAAAAAATAATTTTTGTATCAGTTGATTACTTTTCAGGATACACTGAAACTTGGTACTTCCGTGAAATGTTTATATCTTCCAAAAACTTTCTAAAAGCTTGGTTTTACGCGCCAAAATCACGATATGATTATGAGGCACGCCGTATAGCGGATATAACGTATCGATTTCTATCACCTGTGGTTCTCGAATATGCATCCGAATCTGAGCACACATGTGTTCTTGGCATTCTGCCTCTACGGATATGAGGCCGCCGTGGCAGGGAATCGAACCCGCGCCCTCGAGTTCAGCAGCGCGACACCTTACGGGCCAGGCTACCACGGCGGGTCATGTACAGTTTAGCGTCGTCTCCTGGATCCTCCGGTGAAAGCACTTTACAGGTTCGGGGTAAAGTAATGCTAGCAATGCATCCGGATACCAGCATCAATCGCCTCCTTTATTCACCTCGGTTGTTTGCTTTTTCTAGTAAATGTGCGTGTAGGAGAGATTGGCATAACGTGTGCTGCCCGCTAGTCCTTTCCGCTGTTAGTGTGTACCGAAGGTAGTACGGCTTAATGAAAAACAAGATGGCGTACGCTTATGTACGCATTTGTACGTATGTTTCATTTTCCTTCAGAGAATACTCCACCTGTTGATCCTATCGTTTGTGGTGTTGAGGGTGTACGCGATTGCACATTTCCGTACTACCTGACACGAACTAAGCGACCCCACGCCCTTTCATACAGGCGGTGTTCCCCTAACCAGCTTGTCTCGTCTCCTGCTAGAGGTAGACTTCTCGCTTCGATGTCCCCCCTCCCCTCTCCCTTCCTCAATTCACAATGACGCAACCTGGCCACGGATTTTCCGGAGTAACTTCTCGGTGTGGAAGGTCGGAGCCCGGTGACGCGTGGTTCGAGTGGATGAAGGCGCAATGACGGGCGAACAGCTATCGCTTCCCGCAATCTTCCGAGGGACGAACCACCAATCTGTTCACCGTTACGGTGGCCTCCGGGTTTGCGGAGTGTGGGAAGACGACGTGAAGGGCTGCAACACCGATAAAACTCGCGCGGTGTCGGCGAACCCGCCTGTACAGCGACAGTTCTTTTGAACCCACGACGGTGCTAATATTGGCGGGGTCCTGGCTGGGTAGGGTTGCACTAACGGTGAGCTGTGCGACAGAACTGAACGCGAATCGAACCAATTTCGAAAGCGAATCGAGTCGAGTGCATTTTAAACGAAAATAGCTAATAAAGCTCCCGAGGAAAATGTTGCGTAGTCAATTATCTGGAACAGTGCGATTTCCGGCGCATCATGTACCACGTTAGATGCTCTTCATTATTTTCATGTACTGCTCGTTTGTTTCGCTGACAATACGTATATTTATGCGTATGGCCAGGGATAATTGCTTGAACGCTTTGCCAAATTGCGAAGAACAGCAACTAAGCGACACACGCAGTTGTCTTCTTTTTCTACAATATTGCGTGTTGCGGCCGACGAAAGTACATTATGCAAGTCGCGTTCATGTTGATGTGGCCGAGCACGGCAGGCGCCTGATTTTTCGCTGAATCACGTGATCAAAATATGGTATCGCATTGGATCAGGCGATCGAACTTAACGCGTCACAGTGATCACAGCGTCCGTTATATCCGATGATATATCCTCGCGCCCGACATGAAAGCCGGGAACCAGCGAGGGTTCCAGCTTTGGTGTTCCCGTTGCCTCACGGGTGTTCTGGAGGCCGTACTTGGTATGATAAATAATTACGCGTTGCCTGCCCTTAGTGCTTGCGCATTGTATTCCTTTGTCGTTTGGGACCTTTCGTCTCGTTTCTCGATGCACGTGCAATCTCGCCTGTCACGTGACTCGTTGGGAATTTCGACACATTGGACATTCAGGCTCCTCGTCACGAGACAGCATTTTCTCCTGTAAGAAACGAAGCGCTGGTGTCGTTGGGTGACGCTCTGAACAGCGCTTGCATACCATTCCTTAAGCTAAAGCGACGACAAAACTCTCACCGCAAATCCCGATATCGGGGCTTTGGGACGTAAAACACCAGACATTATTATTTTTATTATGTCGTGACGCGCTGTTTAACTTCTACGGGAATCTGGTGCAACGGAATGAATGGATTGACGGGGCATACACGATTACACCTCCCCCCGCTCCCTTTCACTTGCCTTCCTTCAAATGCTGCCGATGAAGTGCGTGCTTGCGAAGCGCGTATCACGTATAAATAGCTATGCATACAAGTGCTCCCACAGCTGTTTATAACCAGCGGATGCCTTTCCCACAGAGCGCGCTCTTTGTAGGTACTTAGCTCAACTCCGGAGCAACCCTTAACCTCTCTGCTCAACGTCTCTCGATAAAAGTTTACGTCTCGGTTCACCCTTGCTCAGGCGCTACAGCAAACCCCTCGTTCATAATACGTAGCGCCCATATGTTCTCCGTCCGTGCCCAGCACCAAGCGTGAAAAGCTAGCGCACGTGTGTTCCAAACACAGACTGCCGAACAAGGGGGCTTTCAACATCATCTGACCGTGCCTCGTCTCTTCATTTGATTCCTCTCCTCTTTTACCGTATTTCCCTGGCATACATTGCTCGCGATTTATCAGTCCGCAGGAGCATATTCTGGCTCAATATTAAGGGTACGAGAGCAAGTAGAAAGCGGGCGCTAATTAATGCATCGATATGAAGTTGCTGTTGCGGTGCTTGTTAAGACCATAGGCGTGCGTACGGGGGGGGGGGGGGGGGGGTTGGCAGCCCCCCCCCCCCCCCTACTCACCTAATAGGGAGGGGGGGGGGCGCACTCTGCCCCATACAGTGACTTTATAGAAAGAGGCGGGCGCTGCGACCACCCCCCGCAGGGGCTGGGGAAGCGTGCGCACGTCTATGGTGATCACATGAGTTACATACACCCTTTAGTTACTAGTTATACGATCAGTGTAATCATTTTAGGGGAACGTTCTTTTTTTCTTCCTTATAGAACCTTTCTTTTCTCTGTTTACATTTCGCTAATGCGTAATAATGTTCCTTAGGTGGTAGTCGGGGCTAGCGTCGTATGTTCCCTAAATATGTTGTCCCGCATCTATTTGTTTCAATTATTGCAAGACGCTGATCTTTCGTGTACTACTACTACTACTACTACTACTACTACTACTACTACTACTACTACTACTACTACTACTACTACTACCACCACCACCACCACCATAGGCATGCCCAGGGTTGCCAGGCTTGGCTACTATGCGCCAATTTGGCTACATTTTTAGGCTGGTGGCGACAGAAAAAGTGGCTTGGCTACTTGGCTACTTTTTGAGCTTGTTTCGTGTTCCCTCGAACTGAGCAAAAATATCAATATCTGGTGACATGGTGGCCTCCGGCGTTCGACTATGCTATATGGCAAACGTTGCGGTCAAGGTGTGCTTCAAGCTCGCGAAATTGAATTTGGCACTTGTATTACAAATGAAACAGCTTTTGGATACGTGGCTTGATCTCAGAGAAAACTGTTGCATGGGGCCTCGTTCTGCAGACAGCCTATTGCTGAACGCGACTTTAAACAGTAATTGGAAGTGAACAGGGCCGTAACATTTTGTAACAGCGCAAGACTGTTACATTTTGTAACAGCGCAAGAAACTTCGTCATCCTGCATGAATTCGCTAAAGTGATCAATTTACACTTGAACCTCGGCCATTCTGATTTTGAAGTCATCATCATGAACTTGTTTACACTTTTGCCAAACGGCTTTGGCATTTAGTCATTTAAATAAAAACTTCGGAGTTGTTTTCAGACACGCGTGGCTGCATTTGGCTACATTTACTGTGTTTGGCTCAAGTTGGCTACTTTCTGGCTAGTATTCCCAAGTTTCCTGGCGATTTTCTGCTTTTGCGACCTGGCAACCCTGAGCGTGCGCACGGGGGGGGGGGGCAACCCCCCCCCCCCCTAATCACCAGAGCGGGGGGGGGGGAGGGGCCGCAGAGTCCGCCCCATGCATTGACTTAATAGACGTTTTTAGTCTGTCCGGCACACCGCTATACGCAAAATACTTTGCGTGTACCGGAATAACGGGTGTGAACTGCACATGCACGCGCCCGGTAAACATGGCCGCGCCGCTGAAAGCGGTTGCCTTTCACCTCGAATCTATCAAGTGGCTGTCGTGCGCTCCGTAGCTCGCTAGCTTCGAACAGGTGCTTTTATTTGCTTGAGATTCATGTCCTTAAGCTTCGACAGCAAAGTATTTGTGTCTATTCGGCACTGTTTTCGAGAGACTTACTAAAATAATCAATGCTGTAGGCTTAGTGAGTGGCGCTCCCGGAATCTCGGAGGCCTTAGATTACGTGTTTGTTAGTTGTGTTCTATCTTCCATAGATGGCGCTAGAGCACTGCACGGGCCGGGATTTCCGGCCCAGGCCCGGCCCGGGCCCGGAAGTTGTTAAAACTTACCCGCCCGAGCCCGGCCCGGTGATTCAAAGCGAGACCCGGGCCCGGCCCCGTACCCGAAGAAAAAATTCGCCTACCCAGCCCGGCCCGGCCCGGCCCGACCGCAGATCGGGCCCGACAGAGGCCCAAGCGAATAATCTAGGTGGTGTCGCCCGCACACGAAATCGACAAGGTATTTTAAGTGGCATATATCTACGCTTTGGTGGCGCATGCTTCGCTAACAATTATACTTTAACCTATGCTAATTTCTTGTAAAACGAGGCTCACGGTGGAAACAGCTGAGCTGGTATACTGGATGCAACGAATGTTTGCTTGGCGGTGGTGCCCTGTACCTACTTTTTCTGGAAATACTATGGGGAATGACAGACACCCGTGCGGTCGGGAAGAATCATTGAATAAAAAGACGAGGACACCGACCACAAGAGAATAAAAAAGAACTCGCACACATCTCTCCTTAAGGGTACCCTCAGTAGTATGCGAAGCACTCGGGATCGTTCTTGCTGTAAGTCACCCGTCACATCGCCCACTCGCGCATGTAAATGAGTGACAACGCGTGTGTACAGTATATACAATGTGTTTTTGCCGTTGTTGTCGGCGTTGCCGCTTTGCCTTTCGCGGGCGAGAGCGCGTTCACGATCGTTTTCATCCATGGCAGAAAGAGAATTTGTGGTCTGGAACGCGCTTATTCTTCATCGTCATCAGCGTCATCGTCATCAACATGACGTATAGTGGGTACCTTGCATCTGCTGTGCCGTGATGACAGAAAGAGAATGTGTGGTCTGGAACACGCTTATTGTTCATCGTCATCATCGTCATCGTCATGGCGTATAATGGTTACCTTGCATGTGCTATGCCGTGATGGCAGCGTCATCGTCATCGTCATCTGGCCACGGCGGACAATGGGGGACAGAGCTCGTTCATAAGATGCTTCGCATCTAAAACGCGTTGACGTTTCGGGACCCATAATGGGAGCCTTGTTGTGAATGACGATGAACAATAATGACTAGGCTCCCGTTCTGGGTGCCGAAACGTCAACCATGGGGATGATCAAGAGCGTTTCGCCGCGGATATTGTAGCAAGGAAAGTGATTTGCAGCATGAGTTCAGTTTCAATACAGAGCGCAATAAAAACAGAGGACAACGAACAGAACGCTCTGTTCCCTTTTTGTTTACACTGTGGTGTATTAAAATTTAAAGCATGCTCTAACGAAAATGCCAATCGTGCAACTTTCATGATATGTAACACCTGTCTCCAGCATAGTAGCCCCTTGCCACCGCATGAGAAATAGAGAAAGAAAGCAAAATTCATTACGTTCTTGTAACTACACTAACCTAGACAAAAAGTTTTAGAAATACGTATAAGCAGCCGAAAGGAAGAAAAAAATATTTGTCATAGGTCTATTCATCTATCCCACTGATGCTAGTATATACACTCTAGCAGTTGTTTGTGGCATATTTTACACCTTGTTTCTTCAAATGTCATTGTGCAAAAAATGAAATTATGCGCCGTTGCATCACATATCCTGCCGCCCTTAAGTTTCTCGCACTGCTTACGCTAGCAGGGGAGTACATCTGCCTTTCAAATTGTGAAGGTGTCGCCTGTCTTTCTTTTTAACTTCCACCACTGGAGGAAATTTAGGATGTCTCTGCGGACTTCTGCACAATGAACATAGCTGTCCAGCTCATCGCTTCATTTCTCTCGCTCCCGAACGTCATGCCGGTCTTCAATGTAATCTACAAAACTCCTCTTTGAGGGCTTCTTGCAGTTTTCAGCAGTGTATGTTATGCATGTTTTGCACCGCGCTCTTTTTTTTTTTCATATTATAATGGTGCACGCCTTCCTAACGATGTTGTACTGGTATAGAAGGTGGTCATTGAACTATACGACTGACAGGAGGTGGACGAAGAGATCTCGATCTATTTTCGGAGTTTCTTCCAGTTTGGTAATAAAAGCGCAAATAAGCTTTTCGATGCTTACTCATATTCTTCGAGGTAAAGGGACATCAATCACATGGCACGGAATTCGTAATTGTCTTTTTGCAAGCCAGGCCTTTCGTAAGCGAATATGCTTCGCCCGACGCCTTGTTTGATGGACCTATCCTATTCCTGCACATTCGAACGCTGTTTCGGCAGTATCATGTATCTCTGGCACTATATAGCATACGCGTGCGTGCGGCGGGGGGGGGGGGGGGCAGGGGGGAAAGAGGGGGGAGGGGGGGGCGCAAAGTCGGCCCCATACATTGACATAATAGGGAGGGGGGCGCTGCGACGAACCTTTGCCCCCCCCCCCCCCCTGAAGGAGAACACTGCGCACGCCTATGCTATATAGCGCTGGGGTCAAACCCGCGGCCCGCGAACGGCTGCCTTCGTCCGATTTTTTTTTCTTTATGAATATTTCCTTAAGCTATATAAGCATGACAGGTCTAAGGCATTTTCTTGTGAGACACACCATGCGTCCACCATGCGTTCATAGATAATCGTGAAATAAAAGTCTATATTTCAGAATCGGCGTCCAGATTTTTGTCATTTTTGAGATAGGTATAGATATGTTGTTCGGAATCTCGCCACACAATACCCTTCAGAAATGACCGGTATATGAGATATAGGAAATGTATTTCAAATGGCAAAATCAGGTGACATTTAGTACAACATATCCCCCCCACCCCCCACTGCTCCTACCCCCTGCCCTGGCCCTTGTGGGACTAAATTTTCGTGAATGCAGACCGTTAGCTGATGAGAGTTTGAGAGCCCTGCTATAGCAGAACAAGACGAAAGCTCAAACGCTAACAATGTGGACACACGAAGCAGGCTGTGCATGTCCATCTCGCGTGACATGACCACTGGGAGCCGTGACAGAGCCTCGGAAAACAATTGTCTTTATAGGGATCATATGTAACGATACTCCATGCAGTCTTTTCGTTTTAGTTGGAGGGCTGGAATATTCAAGATCGTTTCCCAGCTTTAGAGCTCTTGCAATCATAAGTTATGAATTTATTATATTACTTTAATCACAGTGATCACAGAATAACATTTGGGATATCAAATATTAAAGAATGCGAATAAAGCCCAGAATAGCCAGATGTTAACTATATATGTAAGCGTCTAGTCTATATTCACTTTTAGCTCGCCCATTTCAGATGATTCAAATCAAGTAGCCCCATATTCAAGAAACAAAAGAAGTTCAGTACTTATCCAACATAGAACTCCAATAGCTTTCCCCACATAAAAGAAGTATTTTTTCGAGATAAAATGTGAAACATATATGTATGTGCAATTTCTCTGGAATAAACTTAAAGGGACACTAAAGAGAAGCATATTTTTTTTATTATCAGTAAATTCCTCTTTTACAATTTAAAAATAACCACGCTCGCCGTGGCAAGACTTGGTAAGCGCGAAAATGCGGGTGGCGACGCCACCTTGAAATTCGCGCTGCAGAAGTCGTCACGTAATAGATTCTGACGGCATCTACTGCGGCCTACGTGGATCCTAATCCGGTCAAAATGAAGTAAATTGGACCTCTGAGTAGACCATAGATTTAACATACCAAGTTTTAGGAAATTTTGAAGGATCCAGTGCCCCCAAAATACGATGAATACAGTTTGAAATCCATGACGCCACGCACGGAGATTTCAGCGCGAAATTCTAAAATGGAACTTTGGCCTTGATTTTTTCCCGTGTGAACAAACTTATAGTGGTCAAAGGAAGGATATTCAAATTTCATAGTACACATTATTAGTCAACCACTTCAGTGTTTCACTTTCGTGTCCCTTTAAGAATCGAGAAAAGTCCAGGCCCGGCCCGACCCTGAGCCCGGCACCTCAAACCCGGGCCCGGCCCTAAGCCCGGAGCTTCAGGCCCGAGCCCGGCCCGGGCCCGCCGTGAACACTACTTTACCCGGCCCGACCCGGCCCACGGGCCGGGCCGGGCCCGGGTTTTCGGGTAGGCCCGAGCCCGTGCAGTGCTCTAGATGGCGCCACTTGACGTGATGCAGCTACGGGACACGCTATCCGGCATTCCGGTAACGCCTTTACGTTACCGGAATACCGGAGAGACTAAAACCTCTAATAGGGAGTGGGGCGCTGCGAACGAACCTTCGCCCGCCCCTGAAGGGGAATCCTTTGCGCGCCTTATGACTACAACTGCTACTAGTAGTAGTGACTGCTGTAGCTGTTGCTAGTAGCAGTAACAAAAAAGATCACAGCATTTCCACGGGGTGAATGATGAAGAGTTGGGGCGAAGCTCGTGAAGCAATCATGGTTACACCGTGAAATCTTCAGTGGTTTCGCCCAGCAGTAATCAAAGCGATAGTGTGTGTGAGATCCGCCTGGCGCCGCGCTCGCGTCGCGGCGGCCTCTCGAGCTCGCACCTCGGGATCCTGCCTACGAGCACGAGCCGCAGCGGCCTTCCGCACCCGGCGCTCCTCGTCGTCCATGGTCCGCCAAGCAGCACGATCCGGCAAGCGTACTCGTACGGCGACGATCCGGGGAATGAGAGATAGCGGGCGCTCGCCGCCCGGTGCAACCCCGCGCAGCCCGCGCAGCAGCCAATCGGAGAGCAGCTGCACCGCCAACGCCATCTAGCGTACTTTCACCCAACCGCCATATTGTACGCATGTCTATGGGACAGCGCCCTCTCGGAAACGAGACGAGAAATGGAGATGACGACACAGAATGCGTACAGCGCCATCTAGTATATCGTCACCCAACTGCAGTTTGCATGCATCTCTATGGGACAGCGCCCTCTATTGTACGATAAGGGAACACTACGGGGTACAGAGGATGGATCGACGATCGACAACCTTGTTTCTTTTTTTATCTTTATCGTTTTCTCTTTCCTGTGTATCTTTTTTTATGTCCTCTTCGTATGTGTCCATTTAAATTTTTTCTCTCTCAGTCGCGTAGCCAGGGGTGGCACACCGGGCCCGTGCCCCCTCGAAATGTTTTTTTCACGCCTTAGCATACAGAGCACAAAATGAGATACTCGACCGCACCAGCCTGCCCGGCCCCCCACTTCAGATCAAAGTGGTGCCCACCCCCCGAAAAAAAAAAAATTCTGCTACGCCCGTGCTCTCCCCCTATATATATTTCTTCCTTCTTTTTTAACACGAAAGTGTTTTATGCCGGGGCCCACCAAGACTTCAGTGACGTATTTCCGTCACGGAAATGACGTTGAAAAAATGTACACAATCAAATGTCAAAGAAACAAAGTTCCGTCACCGGGCGTCGAACTTATGACCTCTCGATCGGTCCGCAACAACAGATGCCGAGCACGCTATCCACTGCTCCACGGCCACTTTTTTTTCCCCTTTCTTTCATGGTCACAGACTCTGACTGCTTTACGAACGCGCCTTTTATATTTACCACTTTCATCACAGTGCTCCTGGTCAGCGGGGTTGGGGTTGCCCTCTACGAGCAGTAAACTAATTCATCATTACTGTGGCTTCCGCGATTAACACCTGCAACGCGTGTTGCTAGCGTCCGTCCCAGTCGGCGCGTTTTCAGTAGAAATGAAACTTTGTCAGCGCCTTAACGCACCGCGAGGTGGCGACCTTAGGCCAAGCGTCGGCCTCTCTCATAGCGTCTATCAAAAGCAAAAATGCGACGCGCGCCTCCCTCAAGTGGCTGCAATACCGCGTTCCTCGCTTACGCTCGCTCCGAGAATATCGCGGCCGGGCTACTAGGGCGACATGACGCGCTTATTGTTTCCCTCTAGTCCGACCGTGGCGTTCAATCACACTTTAACATGCCGCGGGATGGCGACCTTAGCCAACACCCTCTAGAAATATTTTTCTAGAGGCAACACTTGCCTTAGCCCAAGTTCTGAGTTCCAATAGCCACGCTCTTCTGGCTTCACGCCTCTTTCTCTGATTACGCTCTCGCCGTTGACATCTACAGCTACCACAATGGTTTTTTTAATCATTGATCATGGACGTTAGTCGCGGAATGGAGATTACCACCAAGCGTCAACATGGGTGCATCCACGTTATACGTTGTGCAAACTCTTCCGGTATCAAAGTAAACATTCAATTACCTCTGTACGGGCACGTTTTACTTTCGTGTTTGCCGATTCCTATAACGGAGGGCTTAGTTGAGGTAGCGGAAGAGTTCTACAGAGATCTGTACAGCAGCCGAGACACTCAGGATGATGACGTAAGAAGCAATAATAGCCCAGAGGAATCTGACATCCCACCAGTATTGACAGGAGAAGTAAAGAAAGCCCTAAAGGGAATGCAAAGAGGCAAAGCCGCTGGTGAGCATCAGGTAACATCAGACCTGTTGAAAGATGGTGGAGAGATTATGTTAGAAAAACTGGCCACCCTGTATACGAAGTGTCTCTCGACAGGGAGGATACCAGAATCTTCGAAGAATGCCAACATCATCTTGATCCATAAGAATGGGGACGTCAAGGACCTGAAAAATTACAGGCCCATCAGCTTACTGTCCGTTGTCTACAAGCTATTTACAAAAGTAATTGCTAACAGAATTGATACGACTAAGAGTTCAATCAACCAAAGGACCAGGCAGGATTTCGTACAGGCTTCTCAACAACAGACCATATTCATACTATCAATCAGGTGATAGAGAAATGCGCGGAATACAACCAACCCCTATACATAGCCTTCATAGATTACGAGAAGGCATTTGATTCGGTGGAGACATCAGCAGTCATGCAGGCACTGCGGAATCAGGGCATCGACGAAGCCTATATAAACATAATGGAAGAAATCTACAGCCGATCCACAGCCACTATAGTCCTCCATAAAGAAAGCGACAGAATCCCAATAAAGAAGGGCGTACGGCAGGGAGACACGATCTCTCCAATGCTATTCACCGCGTGTTTACAGGAGGTTTTCAGGGCCCTAGATTGGGAAGAGTTAGGGATAAGAGTTAATGGAGAGTATCTCAGTAACCTGCGATTCGCTGATGACATTGCATTGATGAGTAACGCGGGAGACGAATTACAGCTTATGATTACTGAACTGGATACGGAAAGTTGAAGAGTAGGTCTGAAAATTAATATGCATAAAACTAAAGTAATGTGGAACAATCTTGGCAGAGAACAGCGCTTTGCGATAGGTGGCGAGACACTGGAAGTTGTAAAGGAGTACGTCTACTTAGGACAGGTAGTAACCGCGGAGCCGAACCATGAGAGTGAAAGAACTAGAAGAATAAGGATGGGATGGGGCTCATTCGGCAAGCATTATCAAATCATGAATGGGAGTCTACCACTATCCCTCAAGAGGAAGGTATATAACAGCTGCATCTTACCGGTACTTACCTACGGAGCAGAAACCTGGAGACTTACAAAGAGGGTGTTAAGAATGCCGAAGGGTTCGTCCTGCCTCCCCGCCGTACAGACGCCGTCGAAGACGTTCATCTTCGCCGCCCAATTTCACGGGTCGAGAGGAGGGCCGCCAACACAAAGCCGACGGGAGCGAAGGGGGGTTTCGCCCGCACCATTCCCACGGTAGCCTTCGTTGGATCGGCTCCGATCTTTCCTTCTTCCTATTCTACCTCTCTCTTTCTTTCGAACTTTCTAGTCATCTTCAATAAACCAGTCTTGAAACTGTCACCCACGAGTCGAGTCGCTCCTTTTCAAGGCTCCTGCGCGCGCGGCCCAGCCGCCCTGCTATAGTTACCGCGCAGCGAAGAATTCGCTTTCCAATTAGAGTCAGCCGACGAAGATTAGAGCGCAAGTAATCATCTACAGAGGGTTCAACTTAAACTGAGGACGACGCAGCGAGCGATGGAAAGGAAAATGATAGGTGTAACCTTAAGAGACAGGAAGAGAGCAGAGTGGGTCAGGGAACAAACGGGGGTTAAGGATATCATAGTTGAAATCAAGAAGAAATGGATGTGGGCCGGGCACGTAGCACGTCGGCAGAATAACCGCTGGTCATTAAGGGTAACTGACTGGATTCCAAGAGATGGCAAACGCGTGAGGGGGAGACAGAAAATTAGGTGGGTAGATGAGATTAAGAAGTTTGCAGGTATAACGTGGCAGCAGAAAGCACAGGACCGGGTTGATTGGCGAAACATGGGAGAGGCCTTTGCCCTGCAGTGGGCGTAGACAGGCTGATGATGATGATAACGGAGGGATCAACCATGTTTTTTTTTGCTTACTTTCTTTGTATTTCTCTTTCTCTATGCCACGCTTTACTCTCTCCCCTCCTTTGCCTCCTCCTCACCCTTACTTCGTTTTTCTCAACCCCCCCGCCCCCCCCCCTCCCTTGCTATCCAATAATATACAAGGCTGTTTTGCTCTGCCAGCGCGGCTGAATGGTTATGATGGCCACGGTTTCGTGACCATCGGGATCATGGTCTCGTGATCATGGTAAGCGGTTTCGAATCCCGTCTCGTCGAGAAGCTTTTTCGCCAAGAATTTTTTTCTTTCTTTTTCTGCGTACTCTTTCTCTCTCTTTGTATTTCTCTAATCCTTTCTTTCTGTACTCGTTCGCTCGCCCATCTTAGTTATTGTATCCCACGCCGGACAAATCGGCGAAGCGGAAGTGTGCGCGCCGTGCGCACATGTTGGGGGAGCGCAGCAGAAGATTTAAGGGCCAGTAAACAGGCTCCGACATTTTTTTTCCCACCGTATAGTAGACTGCGGCGATCACATTTTCTGAATATTACAGCGCTGCGCGCCACGCAGTCCCTCTAGTCCGAAAAACAATTCCCCGCGCCTGTTTCATTCTGACCAATGCCCCTCGTACGCGCAGTGACGCAAACTTGTACATGGGACAATTTGACGTACCACTGAGCTCGTCGATGGGTCCTTTTCCCTACAAAATGGCGCCTTGGCCCTGCGGTGATGCAGTTTTGGCCGCGCAATGCGCATTTTAGCTTTCCTGTGATACCCTCTGCCGTTTTGTAGAGCTCGAGACTACCGGGAGAAGCGTTATTGCTAGAACGAAAGCCTCCGAGATAAAGAGGCGTCTCGCTACTTTAGCGCTAGGGGAAGGGTGCTTTTCGCGCCGCGCTTGCTCCCCGCGCCGCTATGACACGGGCTGATGTGAGAGAAGGCAAGCTCGGTCGTTGGCTGCGCGCCGATGACGTATCGCTGACGTCGTGTCATGTCGCTGAAGTGGGCGGAGTCACGACGACGGGCTACGCCTTCTTCCTCCCTGTGGCGGAGAAGGGCGGCAAGGCCGCGCGAAAATTTGAAACCAGTAGAAATGAATGTTCTAACCCCTGTAACTTCCTTATTATAGCACGTATTTGCAAAATTCTTGCGGCAGCATGTTCACATAGCAAAAGTGCGCATATTTCTCTTCATTACATTTTTTGGACCTCGGGGTTGTTTACTGGCCCTTTCAGAAGAGGACGAAAAAGGGCGCACCGAGTGAGTTATTGTGTTGCACGCGCTAGAAAATAGAGGTCATTGATGATGGTGACAGTTTATGCGAACGCGTAACGGCATAACGAAAAGGAAAACAGCTCCGTTGTAAAGGGAATTAGGTTCGCAAATTCGAACCAAAAGCCCGATTCACTTCTTCCGCTATTTTCTAAGTGCAGAAGTAGCTCCTGCAAGCGTGTACATCGTGTTTCATACCTTATGTGTATAACCAGGAATTCTGTCCTAAATGTCCCATTGCGCTGGTGAACCACTGCGATAATATACGTAGATTACGCGCTTCTGGGCTAGTTAAAAAAAAAAAAACTGGGAAAGTTTTTGTTAAGACATCTCTTTTTTTTTCAACTTTCTTTTTTTCCAACCATGATGTAACGAGTCGCACACAAAACTCGTGAGGAGTTCTGTCGGCGACCCGTTTACGGCAAGGCTTCTAATGTCCTACATCCAAGGTGTCGTGGCAAGAGAGCCTTGGCGATACGCAGATTGTGGTCACGTTTTACCGATGTTTTCAACAGACATGATAAAGGTAGAAAACTCGAGGCACTGCGCCGACCAAAGTGAAAATTTAAAATCATTTCTCATGATGTCGGGAGGAATGGGATGAAACTATATTGTCCAGAGTCCGGTTGTCCTGGTAACTTCTATCGCAGAATACAAAAGCTGCAAGGGGATTGGGTCAAAGGCGGGGGTCTGGGAGTCTTTGAAGCACCTGCATCCATCCACGTGGTGGCGCCGTTTCGACCAACCCTTGCGCTCTCTCGTCTGGCACGTACTATCGGCCAAAGAAGTTTGCGGACCACGCGAACGCGTGCCAAACTGCCTCCCCACGCCACCTAGCGGTGCGCTATCTACCGTCAACCACAGTGCTAGGCCGGAAACGGGTCTTCTTGTTATTCACTGGCCTTTCAATTTTCTACTGCCGCGTAGCGCATAGTCAGTTCGCAGTATTCGCGCGAAGCGCTTATCTGCCGTATGACCGTCCCACTTCTATTTTGATAGCAGGATCAAAGCTACCACGGCGGGCCTCGAACGGCGTTCCGTTGACTAGGTATCATTTTGTGATAAAGATAGCGGCTGATAACAGTTAGGCTCATAGAATGTCCTCGAGACAGAATCACGAAGACGCAGTTGCCAAAAAGCGCGCCGCGTTAGAAAGTGAAAGGTGAAAATGATTTGCACCCAGTCAGAAAACGGACAGGCCATAGATTAAGGGAGGGATGCGTCTTTGGCGCTGCAGTGCTGTTGATCGCCGCTGACGTAGCGGAAGTGTCGCGAAGAGGCTTTTGGCCACGCGCTCGCGTGGTCCGTAAACTTCTTTGGCCGTTAGTACTACGGACTTCGCGTTCTTCCGCGGCCTTGGAAAGAAACTGGTCGGACTTTGGAAATGCACGCACACCAGCTGCGCAGCAGGCTCGCAGGGGATCGCGTGCAAAAGCTTGCGCACGTGCGCTCGAACGGCTTCGCCCACTGCACAGCGAAGCGTTAACGCGTCATCAAGCGGGAATGAATCGGACACAAATTGATACAAATGTTGGTCTTGACGCTCTAATGTTAAATAGTATCGGAAGCTGTTCTGGGACTTCGACTGATTACGCGCGCCGTCCTGAGTTCTCTTATCAGCTTGCAGTGTCGAAATAGGTTTCGTGGTTCTTCGGACGATAGCAATCGCGACATCCGCAAACACTGGTCGCGTTTCGCGCCGAACGAATGATACCGGTGAACCTGCGCGAAACCGCGTGCCTATTAAAGACGATAGTTTTTCTTGGGATACTTAAACGGAGAAATTTTGGTCCGTTTCTCTGTTTGTCGGCACGTCACACGATTCAGCCTCCCGGCCAAAGTTTAACTCCATGCCTAAAGGCCACCAAACTTGAACTGGTGTATGCGATCATACTTTCAGCGTGGTCGAATAAAAAATAAATATTACGCATATCTGAGGCACTACATCATTATCTAGGCATTATACAATGTGTTTTTTATTAGAAAATACACAGATACGTAATTCTAAAGACCCTAGTGTCTTTTAGGCTGTGCTGAAAATGCGAAGCTGTGCATGGACTGCGACGCTTTGCACGAAAAAGCGCTTTGCCGATGATAAAGTCCAGCCGCTGGCAGTGGCCCTTCAGCACAAGCTCATGTTTTTGGAGGGCGTCCATATCTCGCGCAGGTGGTGGTGGTGGTGAAAAACATTTATTTAGACTATTTACAAGAGAGATAGAGGCGGCCTTAAGGGCCGACCCTGTACAAACTCTAGGAGGAGTCCCTAGTCCGGGACCCCTGTGGCTTCCGCGGCGGCACGCGCCCTGGCCACGAGGGCTCTTTGACCCTCCAAGGCCGAGCAGCCGAGCAGGGCAGCCTCCCAGCTCTCTCGGGTAGGGGGTGATGGGGAGGTGATTGGGGGGGACCGCCGGGTTAGATGGGCATGCCCACACCATGTGGAATGTATCCGCAAGCGGATGATCACAGTGTGGGCATTCCCCGGAGAAGGCCGCATTGAAATGCTTAAGTATCGCCGGGCACAATACTGTGTTGGTGTATAAGCGTAAGAGCCAGCGCTCGTCAGCCTTAGGCAGGCCCGGCGCCGGGGGCGGAAATCGGAGCCTGTTCGATTTGTACATCGCTGTGATGTCGCGAAATGAGGCGACCGGATTAGGTTCTGGATCGTCAGGCGATGGAGGGCGAGGAGGTTCCCGGGAATCAAGCGCGCGGGCCGAGGCATCGACAGCCTCATTACCACCTAGTCCTGCGTGAGCTGGGGTCGAGATGACTAAACGTGTATTTGCGCGGTCCAGATAATAACAACCCTTCAGGATTTGAGCAGCGCGATTGGTGATGCGACCCTTCGTAAGATTTTGGCACGCACTCCGCGAATCGGTAATAATGATCCGAGGTGCGGGGTCCGCTGCGGCGAGAGCTATGGCGACTTCCTCCGCGTGAGTAATGTCCGGGGCTCGAAAAGTGAGCCCGTGAACAGGCGCGTTTTGATGGACTACGGCTGCCGTGTACCACCCCCCGTGGTGAGGGCCAGACGCGTCCGTGTAGAAGACTCCAAGACGGGACCCATAGCGTCTTTGCAAGGCTGTAACCCGCGCAGTTCGCCTGCCTTCATGAGTCTCCCTAACCATGTTTTGGGGCAGAGGCTGGATAACCAACGCACCACGCCAGTCCTCCGGGATCGTGGTCCGCTCTTCTGCCTGATAGGTGTAGGAGATGTGGAGGCGGTTTAAGAGACATCTCCCAGCGTGCGACTTGGTAAGCCGCAGGTACTGGTTGTTGAGATGGGCCTCTTTGAGTTCCCCGTATGTGTTGGTCATGCCCAAATCTGCAAGACGCTGGTTAGACGTCGAGATGGGGAGGTCAAGGGCGCGCTTGTATATCTTGCGGAGAATGCCTTCGAGCGTGTACACATCACATTTGCGCAAACGTAGGTAGGGTGTCGAATACAGGATTCGACTGGTCACAAAAGCGTTGGCGAGGCGCAGAGCATCGCGGCTTCTGAGACCCCCTCGCTTGTTCGAGACCCGACGGACCATGCGGCCCACCTGATCCCCGACCGTACGTAACTTGCGCATGGTTGTATCGACTTTCCGGCTCGTGTGTATGAAGAGCCCCAAGACGCGGATTTCTTCGCGTTCCGGGATTGGTCCGGTGCGTAAGGAAAGTGCGATGTGTGTCGTATCTTTTGGTTTGGGGCGAAGATGCACATACTCTGATTTTGTTGGCGAACATTCGAGGCCGCAGCGGTGGGCGTAGTCATCCACGACCGATGCTGCTTGCTGCAGGCTGGCCTCAATGCTGCCAAGAGAACCCTGGGTTGCCCACAGCGTGATATCGTCGGCGTACAGAGCGTGCCGCACACCGGGGATATCCTTCAGCAGTGGGGGGAGGTGAGCCATGGCGAGATTAAACAGAAGAGGAGAGAGGACCGCTCCCTGTGGTGTTCCTCGGGTACCCAAAGGATACGGGCCATGCTCCTTGTCTTGAATGCGGAGGTACGTCTGCCGTTCTGTCAGGAACTGACGGATGTACCTGAAAGTATTATGCCCACAGTCCGTTTGGGACAGATGGGTAAGAATGATTTCGTGGGTAACGTTATCAAAAGCCCCTTTGAGATCTAAGGCGAGGACTACCTTATCGTTACTGGGATTCTCGATCGGCTCAATAACGTCACGATGGAGTTGCAGGAGAATGTCCTGAGCAGAGCGATGTGGACGAAAGCCGTACATAGTGTCGGCGAAGGTACGCCGGGCCTCGAGGTAATCGGAAAGCCTATCTCTAACCATTGTTTCCATAAGCTTCCCCACACACGAGGTTAAGGAAATGGGTCGTAGATTTTCGATGTTGATAGACTTGCCGGGTTTGGGAATAAACGTTACCAGAGCCGTTTTCCAATCAAGTGGTAGCGGTTCGCGCCCCTCCCAAATTTGATTGAAGTAGTCGAGGAGGTGAATGTAGGCCGGGTCTGGGAGGTTGGCTAAAAGCTTAACCGTCACTCGATCCCTACCCGGCGCCGTTCCTCGCTTCATTTTGGACAGGGCCGCCTTCAGATCGTGGCGTTGAAAGCAACGATCCAAGTCTGCGTTCTCCGAGCCTGCATATGAGAACGCAGGTCCGATGGGGTCCTGCCGGCCTCAGAGATATTTATCCCTAAGAGCCTGTGCCAATTTATCCGCGTCACCCGCGTAGGCGTGGAGCGCGCGTTGAAGATGTTTTTGCGTTTCTGTGCGCGTTTGGCTAGGGTCGATGAGGGCCCTGAAGAAACGCCACGTGTTGCGGTTCGACATATGCTTAGCGGCATTGTTGCAGCGTTCTACCCAATTGGAGTCAGCGAGCTGGGCCGCGTACTCGGCTGCTTCTTGGGTGAGGGCTGCTATGCGGATTTTGAGCTGACGGTTATGCTTTTGTCGGCGCCATCGGCGGATTAGGCTATGCCGAGCCTCCCAGAGACGCAGGAGATGGTTATCCACCGCCGGCGTGGCCTCTGAGAGCTGAACCGTCTGCTCAGTTTGGCGAAGCGACGTCACAAGGTGTTGAGACCAAGTGGCGTAGCCTTGTTGAGCTATGGGTGCCGGAGTCGTGTACTCCGAACGGAACTTGTCCCAGTCCGGAAGTTTCGCTTGTTGATGGGGACGGGTAAGGGGATGTGTCCGAATTGTAGTGAGAAGAATGCAGTGGTCACTGCCGAGAGTTTCCTCGGTGTTGAGCCATTCTGCATACTTGATGTGCTTGGTAAGTGTGAGATCGGGACATGTGTCTCGAGTTACAGAGTTACCAATGCGCGTCGGGTGTACAGGGTCCGTTTGGATAGTGAGGCCCAGGGTGGAAATAAGTTCCGCCAACTTTCTACCACGCCGTTCTTCCTTACGGTAACCCCAGTGAGGACTAGGGGCGTTAAAGTCGCCTACAATGATAAGCGGCTCCCTGCCTGCGACGGTAAGGGCTTTGCTAAATACATCAGCGTAAGTTACATTAGGCAGTTTGGGAGAACTGTAGATGTTGAGGATATGTAGGGACGGGTCCTGCTTCCGAAGCGGGAGGAGAGTCACCATAACATACGAGTAAAGCGGATCGCAGTCGAGATCCACTGGATTGCATAGGTCGGCAAACTCACTCATGAGTCGACTCACTTAGACTCACTCAGACTCAGATTGAGGCGTGAGTCTGAGTCTGAGTGAGTCCGGCTGAATTATATTTAGGTGAGTCTGAGTCCGAGCGAGTCCGGCTGAGTTATATTTTGGTGAGTCTGAGTCCGAGTGAGTCAGGTTGAGGAAAAGTTTAGTTAGTCTGAGTCCGAGTGAGTCTGGATGACGAAAACACCGGTGAGTCTGAGTCCGAGTAAGTTTGGTTGGAGAGAAATTTCGTGAGTCTGAGTCCGAGTGAGTCTGCTTCAGCAAACTTTTGGTGAGTCTGAGTCCGAGTGAGTTCGGTTGAAGAAAATATTAATGAATCTGAGTCCGAGTGAGTTCGCTTCAGCAAAATTTTGGTGAGTCTGAGTCCGAGTGAGTCCGGTTGAAGAAAATATTAATGAGTCTGAGTCCGAGTGAGTTCGCTTCAGCAGAATTTTGGTTAGTCTGGGTGCAGTGAGTGCTAAGCGAAAAACGTTTATTGAGTGAGTCTGCGTGGGCTCCATTTATTTTGCCGACCTATGGTTACAAATATTTATAGCCTCATTTATGGCGTGCCTTGTAATCGTAAAGACGTACCGTCTTGTAAAGCCCTACAAATTATTTTTCAAATTATCAAGCTGTCCCTGCCCTCACATGCGAGGGCATGTAAGTGGGCTGTGCAGCATCTTCTGACACATGTACAACTCCAGGCCACTTTTATTAAGCGACATCGTGATTCACATTGAGTTTGATCTACAACTGTGTACCTAATCAACGGAGAATGAGTGCAATGTTCGAGCTTCATCATCCATGTGGATTCAAATACGACAAAGCAGCACGATTCGCGAGCATCGAGCGCCCCTTCGCTCTCTGTTGCATTGAACCGCTTGTGTCTTTAGATGGCGCTTCGGTTTTTTCATGAATAAGTGTGGCAATTGGGAAATTTTCGAGCGCCAAACAAGACATTCACAAGTACTAGAGAGACAGGACGGGCGCTTTTGAATGCCTTGTGAATGCATTGTACCGCGCTCAAAAATTTCCCAGTAGCTATGCACCATGTCGCCGAATTTCAAGCTTTGTTAAAAATGTAGCGACGACACAGACCATCGGCTTTCGCATTGTCATTCGCTACCAAATAAACAGCGGCTTCGTTATTTAAAGTGGCTAGATAAAGCTTGCCCCCCGTGGTACCTCGAAAGTTGTAGCGACCGGATTTCAAAGAGGAAGGGGGTAGAAACGCACCATTCATGCCATACGCGACGCTTCATGACTTGCAAAAACAAATTTCTTCGGGCTGTAATGTGGTCAAAGAATTCTGTTACCTCTCGGCAATTCAAGGAGCTTTTAAACTTTAATGACCTCTTCGAATTCTAGACTCTCTTTGGGAGAAATTGCTGCCATATTTTCCCAGCACGCCTGCAGTTCAGTCCCTCCCGACTCAAGCAAAACCCGTTTTTTTTTTTTCGTATTTTTTCTTTTCTTCCCTATTCAAACACCTTTCCATTCATAGTCAGCGTTGACGCGCCGAAGCACTTTCGGTGGTCCCTCAGCCGTCTTGTGTTCGTCCAAGCCACACGGCAAAAAGCTTCATGGCACGGCCGTTTCCCAGGCTCGTTTCTCGTATCTTGCTTTCGAGCTCCTAATACCCCCCAAAGAATGCAAGGAAAGTACAAACGAAGCAACGAGCTCGACACTCTAGGCTTGGGGCCTGCAACACAAATATCTCTATTCTTTCAAAAGTGAACATTCGGCAGAAGTCTGTCTGGTTGGGATAACAGAAAAATGGAGAAAAGAGAAAACTCCAGCCAAAATTTATTTTAAGAATCCGCGACGTTTCGAAGCATGATCGGCTTCTTGTTCAGGGGTGAGAAGGCCCAAGATGTGCAACGCCTTCTTGCCAGGCGTGATTGTTTGCTGTGAGTCGTCGCAAGCCATGGCAGTAGAGGGAGGGCAGTGCACCCGTGGTGTGGTTGATGTTTCCCGCTGTCTGTTCAATGTAGCAGGATTTGAGGAGGGGCCGCCGGCGAAGGTTCCTTTCTTTTTCCAAAATCACCGCGCCGTCGGGACTGGTATGGGGTCAAACCGCTGGCAGTGCTCTGTCACTTCGGTCTGTCCGCTGTTCAAGTGACGGAGGTCATTCTTGTGCTGCCGCATTCTTTCATGGAAGTTCTTGGTTTCCTCAATGTAGGAAGCGGGGCAGTCGGCGCACGTGATCCGGTACACGACGCCCTGCGCTTTTTCCGCAGACGCGCTGTCTTTGGGCCGAGGGATGAAACTGCCGATGGTGGTGGATGGCTTGTGGGAAACGTCGACCCCTGCCTTTCTTAGTATACGGGCTATTGCTTCGCTGGCGCCCGCAATGTAGGGGATCGACACACGGCGTCGTTGCGGCGCCGTTGGTGTCACGTTTCCCCCCGTCTTTTCTCTTACGGAGGGCTCTGCGAATAAACGCCTTTGTGTAGCCGCTGGTGTAGAGGTCACGAATTATTGTCTTCCGTTCGTCTATCCGCTGCTGTGGCGACGATTGGTGATTTTGGTTGGAGTTTTATATTTAAACTCGTGACGCAGTGGGTGGTTGGTTGTTTACACGATAAACGAAGGCACGTTTAGCTGCAGTAGGGCGATAGGAACTTTAAAATCGATTTTAAATACGTCCTATTATCTGTTGGTATTTCGTAGATGATGCGCGTGTGTATACACAAATCTATCCCACATGTTATCTAGCCTTCAAAATTTTGTTTCAGAACTTCAATGGGAAAGATAGAAGGTGGGGGGGGGGGGGGAGTATGCGCTGGTATGAAGATAAGGAGCGGTCTCATAAATATACGAGACTCTAGCACTGCTCTCCATCCCTTACCCCCCCTCCCTGCATCTTTCGAGAATGTAGACTTTGAAGCAGGAAAGAAAAAAAAAAGCGCATATACTGCCTTCATATCACTCATTTTGTATTTGGTGTAGCACTGGCTTTCGATCATAAGTCGCTGAGCGAGGTCCCCTCACGGGAGACAAATTAGCGCATTTCTCATATGTTTCATGAATCACTAGATGTCATTATGAACCCACACCAATTGCCCATCAGTCTGTCATTCTGGAAAGAAAAACAGTACGTCATGGCAACCTCCGCTGCCCCATTTACCCGCTGAAAATAGGCTTCTCAATTATTTATTTATCTAATAGTACCCTGAAGGCCCGAAGGAATTACAGAGGGGAGCTGTGCATTTGAGAATGCGTAAGAGAGTAGCAGTTACATCGAAGTAAAAACAATACAAATAATAAGTTATTAAGGATAGATATAATAGCGACGCAGTGAGAATAAAAAGAAATAAAATTGCTAATAGCGCAGGGTTAGGTATGTGAATTTATTGCGTCTGGTTTGTAGTAAACTCTCTAGTTGTCAGTTCAGGGCCTTGTCTAGTGACTTTTTCTTAGAAATGAATATTCCTGTCCTTTCTGGGGACTAGTAGGATCACTGTGAAGCGGTGCCCGCGTCCCCACCTTTCAATACGGCATTCTTGCAATCGGCTTGACTGTCAACAATTGGGGTTTTTGGAAAGCAGAAAATTGCCACCTCGTTTTGCATGGTCTGTACCAGTCTATGCAAAAAGCTTCCACCATACCTTTGAACACACTGGCCGGCTCTCATCGGCGCGCCTATGCACGTTCCTTTTTGCCTTGTGTCCGTATCCAGCGTGGTACTGATACGACTCTTTACCATTATCCACGAGATAGAGTAGTCACTAACAGTTACAACTGGTTCTTAGCCGGCTCCGAAAAATATCTTGCTAGAAACAAACGCAGTCACAACCCGTGTACTTAGATTAAGATGCACGTTGAAAAACCCTGGGTGGTCGAAATATCTGGAGCCCTCCACTACGGCGCCTCGGACAACCACATCTTGGCTTTGCGACGTAAAATACGAACCTATATTATCCGCAATCACTTTGCGAAAGCATGACATCGACTAAAACCGAACTTACCGTTTCTATAATTCGAAACACTAGTATAATAATTATTGGCGTTTAACCTCCGAGAGCCATGATGTGATTATGAGGGGTGCCGTAGTCGACGGCTGCGGAAATATTGGCTACCTGGGGTTCATTACGTGCGCCAAAATATAAGAACACATGGCTCAAGCGTTTCGGCATCAATCGAAAATGCGGCCGGGATTCGATGCGTGAGTGAGTCCGGCTGAGTTATATTTTCGTTATATTTTCGTGTGTCTGAGTTTGAGTGAGTAGGGCTGAGTATTATTTTCGTGAGTCTGAGTCCGAGTGAGTCCGGCTGAGTTAAATTTTGGTGAGTCTGAGTCCGAGTGAGTCCGGCTGAGTTATATTTTGGTAAGTCTGAGTCCGAGTGAGTGCGCTTGAGGAAACTTTTGGTGAGTCTGAGTCCGAGTGAGTCAGGTTGACGAAAATATTCATGAGTCTGAGTCCGAGTGAGTCCGTTTGAGGAAAAGTTTAGTGAGTCTGAGTCTGAGTTAGTCTGGATGACGAAAACACCGGTGAGTCTGAGTCCGAGTGAGTCTGCTTCAGCAAAATTTTGGTGAGTCTGAGTCCGAGTGAGTCCTAAGCGAAAAATATATTTATTGAGTGAGTCTGAGTGAGCTCCATTTATTTTGCCGACCTATGCTGGATTGGCAGTGTAATTTCGATGCACGCAGAGTGCGGTTTGCGCATCTCTTTGGTACACGGTATAATTTGCGAGGGCAGCGTGCTCGCCCGACTCCTGAAGGGCCACTACCGAGGGCAAATGCGGATAGGTTTCTAAGTGGAGCCGGAGAGCAGCCCGCTTAGTGCGTGCCTTAAATCCCCGGCAATTCCACTGTAGGATTGTAAAAGGGTCCGAATTTGCGCGGCCGCGGCGCGATCTAGGGCCGTTGCCCGCCATCGTGGGAATTAAACGTTTGGGGGGGCCTCCGGGAGAGCAAAGGGGTCCATAGGGGCTCCACTGCTCGATCCGGTGCTCACTTCTGAGGTCGCAGCTGAACTGCTAGACTGCTCGTCTACCTCGGCCACCTGGGAAAGAGGCCGGGGCGCTTGAGAACGAGATACCCGCTTAAGCTTAGGACGGCGAGTGCTAACAGAGAGTTGGGGCATCTGGGCAACTATCATGCCCGGGATGCGATCGAAAACGGTTTGGAGGGCGGCAGCCAATCGATCCTCGATCGTTGTCACTATGGACGCCATCTGGGACTCTAAGCCGCCTAGACGCGCCTCAAGCGGGGCGAGGTGCGCCGCGGTGTCTCTGTGCTCGGAGGGGGGCACTACCCATCGCCTCTGGTGCCTGCCCGAAGGATGTCGGGTTAGTTGAGGACGAGCGGTTCGCAAGCGCCTCCACCGCCTGAATTAACGAGGCAACTTGGGCCTGCAACGTGCGGAATTCAATTTGTTCCCGTGTGGGAGTGGAAGGGGTTGGCGGTTTGGGTTGGGAGATCACAGAGGGTTTGGGCGGAGAGGCTGCGCCGCCCGAGCCGCTCACCTGGGATCCTTGCCGGACGCGGTTGGCCCACGATGAATCTCCCTGGGCAGCAGGTTTAAGTCCAGGTGAAGGCGGGTTCGGTTTGGGTGGGGCGGGCGAAGCCTGCCCTGCAGTAGGCCTCTTAGGCGGGACAGGGTTGATGGCAGGTGGCTGAGCCCCCTGCGGTGATGCCCGAGAGCCCAGATTCCGTGGGCGTCGACGTTTTCTCTTCTTGCGGCCGGCTTGACCTTCCGATGTAGGAGTGGGCGGCTTGGGGGGCGGCGCCCTGTAGCGTTCCCTACAGCAACGGTCCCCGGTGACGTGGGTCCCGGCACATAGAGCGCACCTGGGCGTACACTCATGAGGGGCACGGGCGCCATCCGTGAGCGGTACCGCTTTTCCGCAGATGCCGCAAAAGTCTGGTTTGGGGCCGGGACAGGCGTCGGGTCGATGTCCAACGGAGCCGCACCGACTGCATGCCGGAACAGTTTTTCTGTATGGCTGCACTGGGATGAGCAGGGCGTCATAGGACACGTACTTAGGCTTCACATTGCCGGAAAAGGTCAGGCGCACCTTGTTAGAGGTGCCCAGTCGCCGCACGTGTAGAATCTCGCCTTCGGGCCAGTAAAGGCTCTCACGAAGAGCGGCTTCGGTGTCGGAGCTGCGCACTGTCACTACTCCATAACAGGAGTCTCGAGTGTCCGCGCGCAAGTACCCGAACAGGGGCACCAGTCCGGCGGGTGAGGGAACCGCAAACTCACCGATAAGTTTGTCCGCTATGAGCGGGTTCGAGGTGTACACTAAGATGAGATTTTGTTCCCGCACCATCACAACAGTGATTAGCCGTGTCGCGGTCGCTCCGAGGTGGGCGATGAGCGCGCGACCGGCCCCGTTCTCGGGGAAAACGTCGGCGAAGGACAGCTGAGTCCGGGGTTTGAGAACAACGACGAAATCCGTTGCTTCCGGCTTCGGCAGGGGTTGAGGCCGCCACAAAGGCTTTCTGTGCCCCCGCTGCGGGCCCGCGGAGCGCGTCTCAGGCGGTGAAAGTGTTGAGGAACAGGCGCCAGCGTCCGCGTCGGCAGCTGCGGCAAGGGACGCCGCGTCGGTGGTGGCCGCCGTGATTGCGTTGCTCACCTGCTCTCGCCGAGCGACCGCGGCAGCAAGCGCGGCGCTCTTGAAGGATTGGGGCAGCTCCGGTCGGCTGTCCGAAGAGGGTACGGTGCTCCACACCATGCTGTGAGGATCATATCCAGTTTGGGTGTCCACCACGGTTGCGGCTGCGGTGCGGGGCCGGCCGTCCGTTCTACCGGGAGGCGCCATGGCTGTTGAGCCTAGCGACGCCACCGGCGTTGTCGAGACGTAAATCGCCCGTAAGAGTCGTAGATGGAGCCCGCCTGCCGAAATGTGGCATCCAGATGAACCGGATCACATTCCGGGGACGGTGGAGAGATGTTCTCGGAGGTTCGAAGAAGTATTCCGTAGTTCCGAGCAAAAAAAATGCCCCCACCTCCCCGAAGGGAATCGTGAGGAAATGCGAATGCATTTCGCGCGTGCTTCACTCCAATTATATATGGAGGTTGTGGTTCGAAGAAGGAAAAGGCGCCTAATTTCTGCAGCCCGGTCGGGAGCACTGCGCAGAGCCTTTTTTTTTTCTTTTTCTTGTTTTTTTTAATTTTTTTTATTTATTTTTTAAATGTTTTTTTCATATATAGCTCCGCCGAGCTCCGCCGCAGTCCGCTTTTAGTTAACGCGCACGCTGCGAATTTTTATTGTTCAACAACGCACAGGAGAAACCTCCCACCGGCACCACCTTGGAGGTCAAGATTCATTGCCATATATACGGGGTGGCCAGTGAACGGTTGTGCAGCGCGAGCAGTCGGTTTTTTCAACCAAGAAACTCGCTAGCAGACGCTGCCTGTGTCGGCGTCGCGAGGCGAGAGAGGGAGAGGGGGGGGAGCGTAGGAGAGGAGAGAGAGAGGGGGGGCGCGCATGCGCAGTGGGAGTGTGAACGCTGCGGGCAGAGATGCCTAGAGAAGAGAGGGGGGGAGCGTAGGAGAGGAGAAGAGAGGTGGGACGCGCATGCGCAGTGGGAGTGTGGACGGCGCGGGCAGGGATGCCTAGAGGAGAGAGGGGGGGGAGCGTAGCAGGGGAGAGAGGAGGGGAGGCGCATGCGCAGTGAGTGTGTGGTTGCCGTGGGGAGGGATGCCTAGAGGAGGGAGAGAGGAGGTTTTTTATTTCTTTTGAAAGGGTTTGCGCATGCGCAGTAAGGGTGGTCACGCCGCACACCACCACCACCGGATTAAGCTTCGCCATAAGATGCTTCACATCTAACACCTGCCGGCGCGCACACCTCCTCAACCTATCCTCCTGCTCCTCCTCCGCGGACAACGCCAACGCCAACGCCGGATGCCTGACATAGCCCGACTATGAAATGCATTCGCATTTAAAATTGTCGGAGCCGGAACGCTGCACATCCGATACGGTCGCGCGCTCGCAGCGCCTCTCGCGCAGCGCCGCCTCTGTTTTATCAATGCCAGCCAGATGCGGCCAATTCAACGTAGAGTAGCCGCTGTCTGAGGCAAGGCAAAACATAGGAGTACGGCCGGCACAAGACTATCGTCTTTCGACGACATTTGCAGCGAAGCACGCAGATACGCGGCCAATTTTGTTACCCGAATCATCGCGGTAGATATGTGGAGCTTGCTAAACACCACTATATTGACAGCAGCGTCTGAAAATGAACGAGATACCTGGACCTTTAGACACCGTAAAGCTCTGATGCGCAGCTTGCGCTGAAGTTTGCATGATCAAATGGACGTTGAATTTGCGACAAACTTTTGTTAACTGTAGGGAGTCATCCACGAGTGCGCTTCAAGTCAACGCCAGCTAAGCTAATATTGACTCATGACCATATAGTGATGTTTAAGTGCACTACCGTTTTCGCTAGGAAACTTATTCTTGGAACTTTTATTCGGCGTTCGTGGCATTTTCCGCAAATGGATTTAAGCAAAGTGCAGCGTACCTTGCATATTTGCAGCGTCAATTGCTTATTTGCTTCGCACATACGCAGCTTCTTTAGTGTGCGCATTGCTTTTGTTCTTCAGTTCTAACAAAAATAAATGACGCCTAGTCACGCGAAGATTCTGACATTTCAGTTTTATTCAGTGGTCACAATAACTCAATTTATTTGCACTGCACACAATGAGCACCAAGTGCGGTAATAAGCACAAAACATTGGCGGACTCTACAGGCGCTTTGTTTCGCATTTTGTTCCAATAAATTACCGTTATGTGTGCGAATGCAGGCATGCGATTTGTAGCGTGATAGATAACTTAGCGATCTGCTCACCGATAACATAAATAATAATAGGCACTGTATGTTCAAGAAGGAAACCGGGCCACAGGAATACTGATGCATAAAAGTCCAGCGAGCACAGCATTCCGAACCGTTGCCATTGTTACTTATCTAGAAGACATGGGTCGCCAAGCATAAGTTTGTTACTACTGCATCCTTGCACAGCACATCGTTTCCACTATACTGAGGCGAGCACTCGGCGTTCAATGTTATCCGTATCGTCCCGCTGCCCGTTGGACACTGTACTCAAGACGTTCACCAACGATGAAACGCACCTCACAACTTCGCGCGCAGCACAACTTAAATTTTCAGCACAATAATTCAGAGAGCGCACGTGCGGAACACCAAAACACGTGAGGGGATGTGTCATCGCAGGTGAATTTTACGAGCGCGCCTTTCCATGCAGCGCAAGGGCTGCACTGAGTAATAATGGCGTGCGCAGAGAGGCGCTAGGGAAAAATATTTTTGGTAATAATAAAACACTGTCATAAATTCTTTGCTCATTGCACCTACATAATATTGTTGAGAAAATAAATGTTATTTGTAAAAGTTAACGCTCGCTTCGCCTTTAAATAAATCTTTCTTTGTCACTAATAGTGTTTGTTCCCTCCAAACGTAGTCGCGCTTCAGTCGCAGCACCCATAACTCCCCATGCTGATGTCGCTGGCAATAGCTTCTGAACCGCTTTTTTTATGCACAAAGAAGTTAACAGAATACTGGGCTCGCGGTCGATGGTACCGACATCTTGCGACGCTTCCTGCAACCACAATTATTAATTAATTAATTAATTAATTAATTAATTAATTAATTCGTTCATTCGTTCAGTTTATTTAGACAACAAAAAAAAATGCCTAGGTTGAAGGGACTAAAGGCAGATTACCTCTGCCTGGGTCCCCCCCACCCGTACATTTGCTGAGATGCAGTGGAACAAAAATACACAGGGTGCTTTTTTTTCTTTTTTTGGAACACAAAAGCCAAGTTCAACAAGTAGAAAGCATATCTGCACATATACTTTAAAATATCATGCTACAATCAACAATTTGCCCATAGCAAAATAGAAAAAGAAATATGTAAAAATCTGAAACCAGTAAATATTAAGACGAAAATAATAAGACTAAGTACAATACAGAAATGCACATTTGCATACCTGCCAACTCTCCCGAATTGTCCGGGAGACTCCCGAATTTTGACCTAATCTCCCGATTGTACGAATGCTATTTCGAATCTCCCGAAAAGTGGCCGCCACAGCAGATGCGCTTTTCTTTTTTTTTAATCATGCGCGCAAGACAGCCTTTCCTGATACGACAGTTGCGGTGCTGCGGAAGAGCATTCGCCACTACACTTCTAGTATACCGTAGAGTACCGCTAATTCTACGCATCTGGGCGAAGGCCGGCGGCCACGAGACGCGCTCGCCACCTTACCAAAATATGGCGAGGGAAAAGGTACCACAAATTTTGCGTCCGTCTGTTTTGGCCCCCGCATTTTGTACGCTAGGCCTACGCCGCCATGCAGCCTATAGGCGTCAGTTGTGTTACGTGGTTGTAGGAGTTGCGCGTTTCCCCGAGTTCAGTTGGAAGGTCGATGGCGGTGTCAAAAGCAAAGAAGTACTTGCCAGTGTTTCTGGTCTCATGCACAGTTGAGTTTCCGTGCTTTGTGGCTTCACGGAAAGGTGAAGAGTACGAATTCTGTACCACGTGCGCCTCTGATGTAAGCGTTTCGCACGGCGGCAAGGCCGACATAAAGGTGCACATCGCTTCACAGAAGCATCAGAACTACGTTCGTGCTGCGGAAGGGCAGGGCAACATCGGAAGTTTCTTTCAGAAGAGCTGCGAAGACAGTGCGATCCGCGCAGAATGCCTATTCACGGGATTTCTTATGGAACACAACTTGCCGCTAAGCGTTAGTGATCACGCGGTACCGTTGTTTCGGAAATTGTTCCCGAAGCGCGAGGACGCGCAGCGGTACAGTTGCGGACGTACGAAAACAACTGCAATCGTCGGGGGAAATGGCTGCAGATGCCGAAGACACAATGGTTGAGGCTCTGAAACGCCGTGCTTTCGCAATCCCAGTGGACGGAAGCAATGGCAGAGGGTCGCAAATGTCTCAGTCTCAGTAATTCCCGATATGCAACCCCCCCCCCCCCCCTCCCGCTGCGGTCTCCCGAATTTTCAAGCTGCGAAGTTGGCAGGTATGCATTTGAAAGAAATGAGCGACTTTCACACAATTATACATACGTACAAAAACACTGAAAGGAATATTTATAATTGATAGTGTAATTAGGACACAGTAAAAAAGAGGAATTACATTTACAGACACGTATGTTTTCGCCTAGTCACCTTGAGGGTAAAAATAGCTTTAAAAGTAAACTCAGTCAACATTAGGCAGCTGCAACAAATTTACACCACCAGGGGAGTAGGATGCACGATAGGTTTCTGCAATAACAATTCTATGCTTGCCTGGTTCATCTCGGCCCCGTCAGATGGCACCAACTATCCGGTCTGTGACGTTTACGGCCACGGTATTGGGTATAACGCGAACGCAAAGAAGTTTGCGGACAGACTATAAAAGACTGGGTCGGTCAAATGGAACGCGATGCGCGCGTGTCCCTGCCTGCATGAGTGGGTGGATTGCGGCTGGCCTACAGGGGGGACGCGTGCGCGCATCTGTTCTCTGCGTGCCCCTAGCGACCAATGTCAGCGAACATTGGACGGGCCAGTGCGACCAACGCAGCTCTGTCTGGTCAGTGGACGGTACCTATAGACCTTTTCACAAACGGCCCCCCTGGGCGCCGCCATAGTCCTTTCTGGGCTGCGCAAGTTGGCGTGACCCCCCCCCCCCCCCCCCCCGCCCAAAATGCACTGCGAAGGCTGTGACGTCAGCCTTTGTACTCCCGTGCCCCAGACCAGTATGGCGGTGTTTTAAATGCGAAGCATTTCTTAGCGAACTTCGGCGAGTTTGAGCGTATCTATCTATCTAGCCGCCTACGACTTTGTGCTCTCCTGGCCGTATCGTTAATGGGATTTATACCAAATTTGGTATGGCATAACATGACTGTATGGCGAACATGAGTGGCTGGTCATATCATGAAAAATCATGACTAACTTGTCATAAAAAGTATGATTTACACGCCATGGCCGTGGTGCTCTTGAGGCCGTTTTCTTAGCTTGATATATCCAAAAATTGTTACGATCAGATATTTTTGCATCACCAACAGTCGTGCACTAGGCCCACTAAAAAGAGGGCACTTGACAGGCCACCAAGGAGCGAGGAAGCTGATTTTTGCACTCAGTTCAAAGAAAGTCTAGCCGAAGTCAAAGATGTGCTCAAGCAGTTAACTGAAGCGGTAGCATCCCTTAACAATAGGATGACCAAATTGAAAAACGACGTGGTCAAGATCCAGACTGACAAAGCAAAACCTCAGATTAGGAAGCTAGTTAAGAGGAAAGCAGCCTCCTTGGCAACGCCTCGCATTAAATCACAGGTGCAGGTAGATGACATTGCCGGCGACGGCTGCGAAACGTAATAATGAAAGCTTCTCGATCTGGCAGTGGAACTGCTGGGGCTTCCTTCAGAAGAAGGCGGTCCTTCAGCAGTTTCTCAGATCCCAAGTCGATAAGCCGCAGGTAATACTACTACAAGAGACACTCACAGATCGAGTCACACTTCCAGGGTACACATCTCACGTCGTCAAGAGTTCGGAAGGTAGGGGCATTTGTACCCTAGTAGCCAAAAAGCACACATTCATAGAACACGATCTACACCTGGGGCGCTGCACAATAGAGCACTCTTTTGTCGAAATTATTCCCAGTGGTGGTCTTAGAAACAGTATCTTTATACTCCACATATACAGTTCGCCGAATAGTAGGCATCACCGATTCAATACAATTATCTCTAAAGCGGTCTCCACGGCAGGGAAAGCGAGGGCACCCATCGTGGTGGCTGGTGACTTTAACGCCCCTCACCAAGCTTGGGGTTACCCTCGTACCGAACGCAAGGGGGACGACCTCTGGCAAACAGCTTCAGATCTCAATCTTACACTGGTTACGGATCCCGCTTTTCCCACCAGAACAGGCAATTCATGCTCGCGGGATTCCACTCCGGATCTCACTTTTGTGGGCTCCGGAGGGGACATTTCGTGGGTTAATCTCGGCATTGATTTGGGCAGTGATCATTGCATTCTCAGTACGACAATCCAACTACAAGGCAAACCTCCCAGAACGTTTAAGTTCACGGATTGGGATTTGTTTCGCAAAATCAGATCGGAGAGAGCTGAAGACAACGGCCTGAATGACTTTGACGAATGGATATCCCAGGCCATTCGCGACGTCGAAACGTCCACCAAGTCGATCCAAACAAGCCTTGAAGTTCCCAAAATGGATAGCAGACTAGCTCATCTCATAGAGGCCAAATAGGCTCTACAGGTGGAAAACCCAGAGGCTTAATCGAAGACTTCGAAAACGCATCGCGGAATTGAACCGAAAGATTGCCGAACACTGTCAAACGCTAGAGAAACAACATAGGGACGAGGTCTGTAACAAGGTGGACGGGCAGATGAGAATTGGAGGAAAATGGAATCTCCTGAGGCATTTACTTCGTGGGGACAAGTCAAAGTCCTGTCAGGGTCACGCGGTGGATAAGATTCTCCACGCGGAGAAAAATAGAGGTTCCGAGGCGGAGATTGTGGGGTCGTTGGCCAGGAAGTACTTGCACCTGGCAGGGGATACAGCTGGTCCTGCAAAATACTATCCAAACTATAAGGGAATACCGGCAGCCGCGCTGGACAAACCCTTTCAAGAAACAGACGTCCGAAATGTGCTGTTCAACCTAAACGGAATGTCAGCTCCAGGACCCGACGGAATAACGAATAAAATGCTTCGCAATCTCGATGATAAGTCGATTAAGATTATCACCGAGGAGGTGAACCACATCTGGGAGTCTGGGGTCTTCCCTGACAAATGGAAAATAGCCTCAGTCCTTCTCATCCCGAAACCAGGACGCAAACCAGGTTTTGGAAAACTTACGGCTGTGATAACCGAAGTCGAAGAGGCCGAACTGGGTTGTGGGTTGTGGGCTTACGACCGGCTCAGAACAGAAATAGAACAGCGAGCCCAGCGAACGGGTGTTGTGTCTGTTTCTCTCTCTACAATGGCGCAGTCGCGAAACGCAGAGTCATCAGATTACGTCAATGTACCTACGTCCATGCCCCCTTCGAAGCCGACGAGTACTCCCGGAGACTGAGGATGGCGTCGAAGCCTCCACGGCGGCTCCATGGCAGCACTGTGACGCCGACATTGCCCGGTCCTCGTGCATGCTGCCGCAGCAGCTCAACGATATGGCAAGCTGCGCTACCTCCGGCATTCGGTGTGTTGCTCTTACCCTACTCTCCGAGACCGCAATTCCGGAGTTCCATGGTTACGAGAACGATCCTACCACCTGGATTGGCACCGTCGACTCTGTCGCGCTCAAACATTCTTGGCCGGAGTCCACCAAGAAATTAGTCGCGGAAGGGCGTCTCCGAGGAGCTGCCCAAGCCTGGCATCGCTTTCAGGGCAGCACGTATGCCTCTTGGTCTAGTTGGAGCGCTGCCCTGACGTCTACGTTTGCACCGCTGCCGGGCGCTTATGACACTCGTTTCATGGAGATGCGGTCGCGCCGGCAAGGCCCAAGAGAAGACATTGCCACCTACCTCTACGACAAGTTACACCTCCTAAAAGCGTGTGACATAGCCTGGCCTTCTCCGGCAGCCAGACAGTACGTCGTCGATGGCATCTATGACTCGACGCACGCGGCCATACTGTCTGTACATACAGCACAAGATGGCCTCGAGACTTTCATCCGAAGGGCAGCAGAGTTGCAGGATACTGCTAAACGGCGTGCCCCTGCTGTCTCCACGCAAGCAGCGGCTACAATGTCACGTGATTGCCATCCTTGCAGTCGCTGCGGACAAGGATACGAGAGTTACACACAAGCTCCGCATCAAAAAATCCAGTACCAAACGCCGACGCTGCCAACAGTTCGCGTCCGCATTGACGGCATCGGGGAGCTGACGGCTCTGGTGGATACTGGAGCGCAACGCACGGCGCTGCTTCGACGCCATGCCCCCGTCACCCTCCAGCCTTGGACCGAGCCACCCCTTTGCGGCCTCGGCGGCAGCGTATTGCCGGTCGGTGCACTGGACATTCAGCTCCAAACTGAAGCCGGGAGCAAATTCCTTGCTGCTGTTCCCGTATTCGAGCACTTGCCCACCGATGTGGTCTTGGGAGTGGATTATCTCCTATCGGGTGACGTACAGCTTGTGATCGAGGGTAGTGGAGTTTTTCTGCGTCCATCGGTCTCGGCTTCAACAGCTACAGCAGTAACTACAGGTGAGCCTGATGGACTTACGACTCTTTCCTCAGTGCTCGAGCGACACAAACCAATTTTTGCGGAAAGTACATCGCAGCTACCAGGTACTGGCCTACTTGAACATCGCATACCCACAGATGGTCATGCACCCATTTCTATACCCCTACGACGTTACGCCGAACGTGAACGAGTCGTCATTGCCGAGCAAGTGCAGGAAATGCTGGCTGCTGGCGTAATTAGACCCTCTTCGAGTCCCTGGGCCGCACCTGTCGTCCTAGTCCGGAAGAAGAATGGTAGCCTCAGGTTTTGTGTCGACTATCGGGAGTTGAACAAGCACACCATCCCCGATTCATACCCACTTCCCCGCATCGACGACGCCATTGACACTGTGCGGCATGCTAGATTCTTCTCATCACTTGATCTTCGTGCGGGGTATTGGCAAATTAACGTTGCCGAAGAAGACAAGTGCAAAACAGCGTTCCGGACACCTTCCGGCCTCTACGAATTCAACCGCATGCCTTTTGGGCTGCGGACAGCGCCAAGTACATTTCAGCGCGCCATGAATATTGCCCTCGGCCCATTGAAAGATCACGCTTGCGTCGTTTATCTGGACGACATATTGGTCGTGGGCACAACAGAGCAAGAACATCTTCGGAACTTGGATGAAGTCCTCCGAACGCTATTCAATGCCGGATTTCGATTGAACCGAGAGAAATGCCAATTTCTCTCGGACACGATTTCTTACCTGGGACACGCCATTTCGGCAGACGGTGTTCAACCTTTGCCTGAAAGAGTAGCAGCAGTAGCAAACTTCCCTACGCCAACGTGTTTGAAACAGCTGCAGGCATTTTTAGGTCTCGCGTCGTACCTGCGCAAGTTCGTTCCCAACTTCGCAGCGACAGCAGCTCCACTCACGAATATGCTCAAGAAAGCGTCGACGTTTGCGTGGGGCCCTTCCCAAGATACCGCCTTTCAAACCCTAAAGCACCGTCTGACACAGTGCCCCGTTCTGAGTCATTTCCAGGATACGTGGGACACTGAGGTTCACACTGACGCAAGTCAGGTTGGTCTAGGAGCGGTCCTCGTTCAGCGCGACCCAGACGGAGTTGAGCATGTCGTAGCTTACGCCAGCCGCAAGCTATCCGACACGGAACGCCATTACCACTCGAACGAGTTGGAGTGCCTGGCTGTTGTCTGGAGTGTGGACGAGAAGTTCCGTCACTACTTGTTTGGCCGCAAGTTCGCGGTGGTGACGGACAACACCGCGATTGCGTGGATGTTTGCCAAGCAACATCTGAAGCACAAGTTCGCCCGCTGGATCATCCGACTGCAAGACTACACCTACGACGTGAAGCATCGAGCAGGGGCACTTAACCAGGTTGCCGATGCACTGTCACGGAACCCGTGCGAGGAAAGCTCCCCACAAGCCAAAGAGGGCTGGATCTGGTTCTCGCAGCAGGATGTTTCGAACTCTCAGCGGTTTGATTCAGATTTGGCAGCAATAATCACGTCCCTCGAAGACACGCAGAGTAATTCAAATTTTGTCCTCCGTGGAAAAACGTTGTATCGACGCCATTGGACCAGTAACCAAGAAGAACGCCACCTTTTAGTGATTCCATCGACCATGCGTTCTGAAGTCCTGCACGCCATCCATGATGTCCCCGAAGGCGGACACATAGGCCGGCGGGCTACTCTTCTGAAGATCCAGGAACGTTTCTGGTGGCCGAGAATGGAGAGAAGCGTGCAGTCGTACGTCGCCAGCTGCGAGGTGTGCCAAAAGCATAAGCGTCGCCCGGGTTGCCAACCTGGACTACTCACGCCTATTCCACTCCCTGATACTATTTTCAACACCATCGGGATTGATCACGTCGGCCCATTACCAACTACAGCCGCAGGGAACCGGTACATCGTAGTCGCAGTGGACCACTTGTCGAAGTTTGTGGAAGTTGCTGCGGTGCCCTCTCTCGCAGCTGGCTTCGTGATCAAATTTCTACGGGACCGCTTTGAATGGAAGCACGGCCTACCTCAAAAGATAATTTCAGACAGAGCAACTACGTACCGCAGTCGTGAACTGCGATCATACCTCCGAAACGCTGGGGTCGAACATCATTTCACTTCAGCATACCATCCCCAAGCGAATGGATTAACGGAGAGGTACAACCAGACCCTACTGGCTCGACTCGTTCCTTACTGCAAAAACAACAAACCAAATGAAGCAGACTGGGATGACCACCTGCAAGCAGCCGCATACGCGATTAACACAGCGTTCCAGGTTTCTATTGGAACTTCACCTTACGAAGTGGTCTACGGGCAGATTCCAAAACTGACTGCCGTCCAGAATTTGAACACCCCCCTTAAAAGTCGGACGCACGGCTTCACGACAGACCACCTGTCGCGTCATTCGGGCTAAGGCACACGAGACAGCTACAAACGCTCAAGAGGCCCAGAAACGCTACTATGACCGCCGCCATCGACCAGCGCCACCATACAAGGTCGGAGACGAGGTGTGGGTTCAACGATGCGCGCAATCGCCGGGCAAAAAGCTTCACCCAAAGTACGAAGGACCTTTCGTCATTACTGCAAGGTTGGGTGAGAACACGTGGCGTGTAGGCTATCCGGCAGGTGAAACGAGTGCGGACAAACGCAGGAAAAACAATTTTTCTGTGCACGTTTCTCGTCTGAAGAAAAGAGAGCTTCGGCAGAACTGATAAGTCGCGCTTCGTGTTTTCGCTTTTTTAGGAAGCGCACAGACGCAGTGTGGCCGAATGTGATAACCGAAGTCGAAGAGGCCGAACTGGGTTGTGGGTTGTGGGCTTACGACCGGCTCAGAACAGAAATAGAACAGCGAGCCCAGCGAACGGGTGTTGTGTCTGTTTCTCTCTCTACACGGCCCATATCCCTCACGTCCTGCCTAGGGAAGGTAGTTGAGCATGTGATCAATGACAGAATCTCAAAACACATAGAGGGCGAGGGATTATTCCCAGGTAACATGTTCGGCTTTAGACCACACCTATCTACGCAGGACGTCATGCTGCTATTTAAGCACAACATTATCGATCAGGAAACTAGGGATATCAGGGCCATCCTGGGGCTTGACCTCGAAAAAGCCTTTGACAATGTAGGCCATCATCACATTTTGAACTGCATCTCACGTCTAAACCTCGGTGAGAAGTTTCACAATTTTGTTAGTTCTTTCCTTAAAGATAGAAGGGCGACCATCAAACTCGGTGATCTCAAATCAGAGCTTTACGAGCTTGGTCCCGTCGGCACGCCACAGGGGTCGGTCGTTTCGCCGCTTCTATTCAATATTGCCATGTGTGAGCTCGCGACCGAGCTAGAACATCTGGGCGGTATCGGAAGCGCCATTTACGCTGACGACATCACCGTCTGGTGCGCTGGTGGTTCGGACGGACACGTCGAACGATCTCTACAGGAGGCAGTTGACTGCGTTGTCACTCACATACAGAAAATGGGGCTCTAACTGTCGACTTCCAAATCTGAACTCCTCCTGTATCGGCCCACCAGAAGGGGTCCCAAGCCAAGAAATTGGAAGCCCTTATAGGAAGTTGATATCAGACTAAACACGGCAACAGGGCACAGAATCACGAGAGTTGACTCTATCCGGGTTTTAGGCATGATAATCGAGGCCAACGGTCACAACGGCCGCACCATCAACAGACTCACTTCGCACGCGGAGGGAGTACTCAGGCTAATCTCCAGGGTATCCAACAATAGAGGAGGTCTTAAAGAAGACAACCTCCTCAGAGTTTATCATGCGTTCCTAATGAGTCATGTAAACTACGTCGCACCTATGCACAAATGGCAAGTTCACGAGAGATCCAAACCCAACACGCTCATTCGCAAAAGCATAAAGAGAGTCCTTGGGCTCCCGATGCGTACTAGCACCGATAGCCTCGCGAGCCTAGGTGTTCACAACACCATAGAGGAAGTCATAGAAGCGCAGCAGACAGCGCAGCTTGCAAGACTTTCGTCCACCATCGCAGGGCGAAAAATTCTTGCAGGCGTTAATCTTAACCCAACTTCTGCGCTGGAACCAGACACGCAGCTGCACGAAAACACGAGATCTTACATCACGGTTGCTCCGATGCCGAGGAACGTACACCCACAACATAATACCGGCAGAAGGTTGGCGAGGGCCTCTGCGCTCCTGTCACATGTACATGCACACGCGTCCGACGCGTGTTTCGTCGATGCTGCTCAATATCAGTCTTCCGCTGGCCACACCTCCCACTTTGCGGTCGTCTCTGTTGACACCAAGGGCCGGGTCCTTTCGGCCGCGTCGATCGTTACCTCGTCATCTGTCAAGGCAGAACAGCTAGCCATAGCATTAGCCCTCTTAGATCCGAGCAAAACGGAAGTCTGCACAGACTCGAGGTCGGCAGCCAGGGCATTCGCCTCTGGCGCCGTCTGTAGGGAAGTCGCCAAGATACTCGAAGGAAAAGTTCTTGATCATCACACCATCACCTGGTTCCCGGCCCACGTAGGGTCGAAAGGGGGGGGGGGGGGGCTTGTCAACGCCAACGAATTGGCCCATGCTCGAGCGCGAGGTCTCGCTTGCCGCGCCGGGCTCTCCGAGGCCGGACCGTACGGGGCCCGCGACGGGTTTGGTCCGATGGTGGCGGAGACGGAACCCCCCCCCACTTTAGGGACATACTATCCACCTTTAACGAAGTCACAAAACGTTATCAACTTGCTCGCAGGGCATTTCCCTTGCCCCACCGAAACCTATCACGTCCACAAGCGGTTACGCTTAAGTTACTGCAAACGCACTCGTATCCCAGCCTTTCGATCTACAGTCGTTTCACGGAGGTCTCCCCTTCGTGTCCCGACTGCGGCGGATACAGCGATTTTAACCACATGCTCTGGGAGTGCCCCTCTTTTCAGCGCCACACGGATAAAGAGATTTCGCAAGACACTTTTTATTTGCTGCTCAAGAGCCACGACTGGTTCCAACAACTCCAGGCAGTCCAGAAGGCCCACGACGCGGCGGTGAGGCTTGGTCTTCCCGTCCCGACGTGGGAGCGGCCCGCGGTCCTCCCTCAATGAAAACTGGGGGATGATTTCTTCAGGACTTTAATAAAGTTTAGTACCTACCTACCTACCAACAAGATTATATATGGCAGTATGAAAATCATGACCTGCATGTCATGTACTACATGATTTACATGCCACGCTCATGGTGCGCTGACTGCCGTTTCGCTAGCTTGATAATCCCACAAATTTGGTATTGCGTGTCGTGATTGCATGACGATCATAAATGCCAAGTGGTCATTTGGAAATTATGATATGTGCAACATGACTTGCATGCCACGCTCATGGCACGCTCGCGGCCGTTTCGCTGGCTTGCCATACACCAAATTTGGTATTGCGTGACGGGACTGTATGACGAACATAAATGCCAAGTGGTCATTTGGAAATCATGACATGTCATGAGGAACATGATTGCATGCCACGCTGATTAATAAGTATATTAATAGACACAGTAAATATTTAAGGCAACTCGCAGTAGTACAACCAAGATAAAATTCCACAAAGGCTAAACCTAGGTGATTAATTAGTTAACAAGGCCGTGATTAATATACTCACGGCCGTTTCTCTTGCTTGATATACACCAAATTTGGTATTGCGTGACGTGACTGTATGACGAACATAAATGCCAAGTGGTAATATGGAAATCATGACATGTCATGTGTGACATGACTTGCATGCCACGCTCATGGCACGCTCGCGGGCGTCTCGCTAGCTTGGTATACACCAAATTTGGTATATCGTGACGTTACTGTATAACGAACATAAATGATAAGTGGTAATATGCAAATCATGACATGTCATGCGCAACATGACTTGCATTCCACGCCCATGGCGCGCTCGCGGCCTTTTCCATAACTTGATATACACCAAAATTGGAATTGCGGAACGTGACTATATAGCGAACAGAAGTGGCAGGTGGTAACATGAAAATCTTGGCATGCATGTAATCGACAATGCCATTTATATGCGACGCTCATGGTGCGCTTGCGTCCAGTTTGCTAGCTTGATATACACCAGAATTTGTATTGCGCGACGTGACTGTAGGGCGAACATGAATGACAGGTCCTAACATGTAAACCATGACATGCATATTATGTACAACATGATTTGCTCCTTCCTGGCTGCTTTGCATTACATCGATTCCCACAATGCGTGGGATCTGCCGGTTTTTTTCTCTCCTGTGAAAAGGTCTATAGCAGACGGCACTTCGGTTTCCTGAAAACATCGCTCTGGTACTCCAGGTGATGTTAGCGTCACGCGACATTTAATGTCGTCGTCACACAGAGATTGGCCACCCCTCATAGGTTTTCTTCTTGGCAGCAGTAGTTTCTGAATTCTCTATCGAAGATTTTAGGGTCTATACCCTTTGTTTTTCATATATGGGGGTCAGCAAAGGGTGTCCTCACAAATGGCAAATTGGAAACGCAACAGTCTGCGAGAACAGTAGTAACCAAGAACCCAAGCCGCCAATACTGTCGACGTAACGAAATTTCCGGGAACGCACCTCGCTTATGTAATCCTGAAAAGCCTCCGCGCTGAATCTGGTTATATTTTAGAGTTCGGCTGGTTGTCCAGGTAGCTTTACTGGTAACCTACACAGCAAAATGTACTGCAGAAAGGAAATTCCACTTCCATTTTGCCCTTTAGATAAAGCTCTACGACATGAAAAAGAAATCCTTGGATTGGTGTCATTCAAATTACTGCCGCGTATCCCCCCACCAGGCAAGGTGCAGGTTCAACCTCAAGAAATGAATGGGGCCATGAATAGCAAGCATTCATGACCCCATACATTTTAAAAACGCCTTGTTAACTAATTAATCACCTAGGTTTAGCCTTTGTGGAATTTTATCTTGGTTGTAGTACTGCGAGTTGCCTTAAATATTTACTGTGTCTATTAATATACTTATGTGCTTATTAGGTTTTATACTACTGGTATGTTGCGTAACCATTGTCAAGTTCTGTATTATTATTTTTTGCCTATTGCTAGACTGATATTTGTATATATGGAAGCCCCTCCCCTCTATAATGTACCTTGTACTTTGAAGGTAAAATAAAATAAATTAAAGAGGCACTGACAGTCATAGCACTGGCACGGCCGCTCGATAATCGATAAATCAAGCGGCCGTGACAATGGTTTGGTTCGGAAAAGCTTTATTAGTAAAAGTCCTAAAGCGTGTGCCCTCGCCCACGGTGGGCCGCTCCCACAACGGGACAGTCTGGCCGAGACCTACAAGCGCATTGTGGGCACTCTGGAGAACCCAAATCGCGCTTTTATGGTCGAACTACACAGAGCGGCGCCTCACTTTCTGGTGGCCGATGCTGTATCAGTGCCGCGCATCGAAATGCGCTCCCCGAGCATGTGGTGAAAGGTGGCTAAATCGCCACACTTGGTTGATCAGTTGAATACGGATCAGTATAAAGCTTTAACGAAAGCCCGGGTGAGGATACGTTTCCATTTTAAGCATCTTTAAGGTACACTGAAGTGAAACAATCAATCGGTTTAGATTGATAAATTATACGTCGAAAACTCTCATGGCTTTAATTTCACCATTATATGTTTATAAATGCAGGAGAAAATCAGATTAAAGGTTTCATTTTCAAATTTCGCGCCTAAATCTCCGCGCGGGACGTCACGGATTTCGAAGTGCCGTTTTCGTATTTTGGCAACATTGGCTCAACAAAATTTCCTGAAACGTGGTAGTTCTTCAGTCACTCCTAGACACACTTCGCATGGTCGTCGGCAAGCTCAAATCCCCATATGCTCAGTCCGTGCAACAGGTGCTGAATGGTCTATGTCCAGTACTTGCAAGCCTTCAGTAGGCACCATTACTCGTCTAACTCCCGCGCAACGTGACTCGCCCGAGAACCTGCGCTCAGTACTATGGAACGCAGCAGTGTTTTTGTATACTCTTTCCATCTCCCTATCTTTTAATCCCTCATTCGCCTTCCCCAGTGTAGGATAGCAAACCGGACGCGCGCTAGGTTGACCTTCCTGCCTTTCCTTGCTTTTCCTCTTCCTTCCTTCCTTCCTTCCTTCCTTCCTGAAACGTGGTATGTTCAGTCAATGGCCCCCCTCAGAGGACAGTAGACATCGTTTTTACTGATTAGGAAACGCGTAGGCCGTCAAAATCTGCTATGTCACGGCGATTGGCGCGGCAATGGAAAGGTGGCGTCGCCAGCCGCATTTTCTATTGGCGCGTTTTTTCGCTTAGGGTAGGTACTCACTAGCGGCAAAAACGCGCAAGCGCGCTCGCGGCAGGCGCGTGCGTTCGCGTTCCCATTCGCGTTTTACGCGGCGCGGCAGCAATTCTTGAAGTCTTATACAACTCGAGACTCCAAGTATCACTGCCTTTTAGCGCAAAACGCGAATGGAAATACGAACGCATGCGCCTGCCGCGAGCACGCTTGCCGCACGCGGCGTGTCGCCCGCGTTTTTGGCGCTAGTGAGTACGTACCATTACCAAGCGTCTTCTCGCGGCAAGAGTGGCGATTTTCGTATTGTGAAAGAGCAACTTACTAGTATAAGAAAAACTGCTCTTCTCTCTTCTCTTTAGTGTCCCTTTAAAGCCCGTGCCTGCGCCCTGTCTAACTTCCTGCCTGGAGAGAAAAAAAAAAAAAACTCCTCCGTATAGCCTAACGATGATGATTCATAATGATGAGTAAGTTCAATCTCAAGAAATGGGATGACGCATTGCCTCGTTACTTAAACAGGCGTAGCTGTATTACATTTTATTTACTCGCTAAAGTGGTCTGCAAAGCCTACACGAACATTGATATACCGGCGAATGGCCTTCAGGTTTACTGTTCGGCTATCACACGATGTATACATACTCGCGCCGTCGCCGCACGTTTACGTTGGGCATATCGGCCGGCGAGAGGACGAAAGGGTGGCGTCCATTATCACAGACGGAGCGACCTTGATAAGAACCTCCGGCATGCTTTTACAAAAGCTGTACTCTCGGCGGAGAGAGAGGAAGTAGCGGGGGACGCTTGTCGACCGTATACATACGGTAGTTTTCATTATCGAGGCCTGCCGCACGCGTTCGCCTCGCGTTTGCCATGTAATAACCCAACACGATTCAACACAGGACCGTGGGCATCGCATAACGAGTCATCGTGTCCGTAATGACATCCTCACTACCACAATACACAACCTGCCAGTCGCGGCTCATCTCTCCAATTTTGAGGATCATGCACGTATCAACGACAGCGAGGAAGTAGTCAGAGATCAACGTATTTTGTATTAGAGACGCCATTGCGAATTAAGCGATATTTCCAAATAAACATGAGAACTAACAGACACTGACGCCAAGGAAAGTATAGGGGATGTTGTTAGCAGCACAGTTAAAACTGGATTTAACGAAGATACCCCGATTCCCCTTGAGAAGCCCATAGGGTCTAATCACTGGACTAGCTCGAAGGAACAAAACAAATTTCGTGATCTGTCCCGATTTAACGAACCTTTTTTCGACAAATGAGATGAAAAATTGATTATTTTTGGTCTGTTTTGTAGAGAACGCCCCATAATTTATTGATTGCGAGCCAACGGCACCATCGCGAAGCAACTTCGACCAATTTAAACTGCGCGGCCCAAAAAACGAATAATTTTGGGTTGGGTTTACCAGATGGCGCCAGCGGTAAAAACGTTTCGTGTCGCACGCCTTAGATGGCGCACTTCTCTTTGAGCGCACGTAGTCTTCGTGAAGTTCACCTTGTTAAGTCTACATTCAGTCTAGCCTTGCTATCTCGTGGACCGACGAAAAATCCGTGAGGTCGTTGCTTACAAAACACAAGCAAGCAAAGATCACCTACTTGTTTTCTGGGAAATAAATGTGTTTTCCCCTGTGGCCCTTATTGTTGAGGTAACAATTTTTGTTGCTTCATACGCCTAGAGGTGTCGGTCGTTTTTAAAGGCCGCAATTCTGTTTTTGGCGCATTCAAGCTACGCAAATGTGATACCACGGTAGCTTTCCGGATGCTGGTAAATCATATAATCGAATGTACCGAATTAAGTGACCGCGAAATGCCTGATTCGATTTAACGAAGTACCCGATTTAACGAAATAATTCGCGGCTCCCTTCAGTTTTGTTCAATCGAGTTTGAACTGTAATTGTAGTGTAAACGTGAAGAAAGCAGTGATGTGATAGCTGCGCCAATTGCGCAAAACAGCGCCAAGAGGTGAAACATGGTACATCCTGTTACATCTTGGCAAAAATTTCATTATTTGCGCCAAGCATGCGCCAGGACGTCGTTTTTGCGTTCTTTCGGTGAGCAACAAGACTGCAGCCGCTCAAGATCCATTCGTTACCCCTGCAATGTCGAGTTGCCGTCGCAGTAGACAAGAAAGTGCTATGTAGCTGAAGTTGCTGTGCACAATCCGCCTTTTGCATGCCTCTACAGCGCATGCGCGACCCTCTAGCGGAGACTCCGGGAAACGATCTGTGGGGCGCCTTCGCAGACGCCTCCTTTCTTCTCGCCGCGGCATTGGTGGTGAGAGTAGCGTTGGCACGTGCGGGCGGCACAACAAATACATTTATCTATATATCTGGTTCTGTTAGCGCGATGCCAGCAACTAGTGCCGCTTATAGATGCACTTCATGAGGCGTCCCCAGCAGCAACAATAATTTTTTCCACTTCTCATCGGGGAAACACGACAATCAGTGCCGCGAAGCGTGTATCAGGGCTGTGAGGCGCCAAAATGAAGACGTCAGTTCGTGGGAGCCTTTGGATTCTGCAAGACAGTGCGAAAAGCAGTTCGTTAAAGGTGTGTGTGCGTGTGTGTGTGTGTGTGTGTGTGTGTGTGTGTGTGTGTGTGTGTGTGTGTGTGTGTGTGTGTGTGTGTGTGTGTGTGTGTGTGTGTGTGTGCGCTAACTGAATGTTATACGCGAAGAACATGTCACGTTTCTTGCACGGCACGGAAAAAGTGTGCGCTTTGTGTCTGTCTCGTCGCACAGCCGTTCAGTAGCCACGAAGCTTGCGCTACGGCTTTTCTTTGTACGATATGTTTTCTGCATTTGTTTTGGAATGACGACAACAGCAAAGTATGGTTAAGTGCGCCTTGGTTCACTTCAGTCTCGACGTAACTACGCTGTTTTGTTTAGATTGGCGTCTTCTATATATCAGAAAACAGTCGCTGTAAATCGTCCGCTAGAACATAATGAATGCGAAAGGGTGCAGTTTGGTCGGCCATTCACCGATTTTCAGCGGTTCATTTCTGTTTCAAAGCAAATTCGCTGTTCGGTGAAAAAGAAAACAAAAAAAATCCGCGTGCGTTGACTGTTGACGTGACTGCCGCGTTCCGATTCATAATTCTTGTGAAGTTTCAACGTGCTTGCGTTTTTCTGGTCACCGTAGTGCGATCGATGTTCACAATTTTTCGCCGTGCAAGATTCGCCGTGCAATTAGCCCTGGCACCCAAATTTCGGATATTACGACACTGGAAAGTACATAGCTCTCGACAGGTTCAGCGTACCGTGTTCGATTGGCGCCAGCTGTTCTGGTGTGCTAAAATCATGTAACGCATGTATTGTAGGTTCATGTTCCCTCAATGTCAATGTGCAGGCCAGCAAACATCGTGGCCCCTAGACGCGAGGTACGCACGCCATACGCTTCGACATAGGCGTGCGCACGGGGGTTGGGGGGGGGGGCAGAGGGGGGAGGGTGCAAAGCCAGCCCCATAACATAACAGGGAGGGGGGGGGGGGCGCAAAGTCAGCTTCATACATTGACATGATAGGGAGGGGGAGTGCTGCGACGAACCCCCCCCCCCCCCCTGAAGGGGAACCCTGCGCACGCTTATGCACTTCGAAGTATGCCATTCAGTAAAACCATTGCTCTGCGCTCCCGTAGTAGAACGTTGGTGCAACAACGACACGAAACGGCCAAAGCGGCGGCCCAGTAGTTCATATGATTAGTATGAATGCCACAATAGACAAAAATTATATGCACCCTACTAGGCAGTCAGTGGCATGCCACTACGTCACCTGTGGTCTTCCTCACGACTGCATGCATAATGTAGTAGTCACCCTTCATTGACGGGAGGCAAACGCTTCTCGCAAGTCCGCATGCGGACGTGGCAGTCAACTGATTAAACATGGGGTTGCGCACGTACCCCTCATCTATAGTGAACTGTACTTCATCGCAGAATTTCTGCCTTTTTGTGGTCTGCCGGGAGCCCCGCAAACCACTTGCCGCCATGAAGGCATTCAACTGCTTCTTGCTCGGCATTTTCCTTGATACTGGCCTTTTATTCCGTCCGTTGGTCACAGAAAAGAAGCCGCCGGGTATGTCAGGTGGCTCCATGCCACAACACTCAGACGGGGCTATCAGCGCATGTACCGCTGCCAAGCTTTGTGCTACGCAGCACTGGCGGTGGTGGCAGAGGCAGCAGACACGCGCCGCGGCGCCCCACGGTTTGTTTCTTGAAGTGTCCGCGAGAGGGCGCCACACAGACATGCAAAAGTCGGATTAAGCCTTTCAAAGACGCCCTTACTGCAAAACTTACTCGTTAGATTTCAACTCGTCCATAGTGCGAAACTTTCTGCGTTAGTTTTCTATTACTACTAGACACTACCGTGAGCAAACATTATTCAGTTCAATAAAATAGTTTGTAACTGATGTGGTTACAGTCGGAGAAAATACCGACATAGTTGTTCTTGGACGACAGTCTTACTTGACTGACTGAATTAATTACTGTAATGAGTACGTGTATATAGCACCCACCATTTATTTAACCTGTTTTTTTTTATTTGTGGAGCTCTTTGTTCTAGTTTACTGCTAAATATTTCTACGTTTTCTACGCTTCAACGCCATACAGTGGGCACACTTTATTAACAATACCACATGCAGGGGTGGAACAGCTGCGCCATTTGCGCCATTGTGCGCCAAACTTGTTTACCTGCGCCATCCTGCGCCGAACCACCCCTGTTGCGCCTAACTCGCTTATCAGCGCCGTACTGCGCCGCAGCACCCGAACTTAGCCGCAAGGTGCACCGTGCCCGCAAATGTGGCTGAAGCATCGTGTTTTCAGTTACATCGAAAAACTGTAGTTTTTGCGGTTTCGTGAAGGCTGTGATCGCTCGAGCAGGAGCTGTGAAGTTTGATTCTAAGGTCGCGATCGCTGGCGCGTGCGTTATCTCGGCAGGCATCAGCGCGAATAGCTCCTAAAGCCTTCTACTTGCTGCGCTCTCAACGCGAAGAGACTGTGCTAAAAGAGCATCTCTCCAGAAATTTGTAGTTGCGCGATATGGGATCCAAAAGAGGAAGCTGCCAGCTTTACTTCGTATAACATAACCATTTGTTGCTATCGCATTCATTGCTTCGCCCTTGCGGTGAAACTGATTTTTTTTTACTTGATGGCAGTGCTCAGCAAAGAAAAAAAAAAGGATGACGGTAACGGTGTTCAAGAGAAGCGGGGGTGGTGTCAGGCTCCCGGAACAGCATAGTAAAGACAGGTACAGATGACTGCTCATCAAGCGCAGGCGCGTATTCTCATTTATTTCGCCGCTGTGTTGCATTATACGGCGCTCATGGACTCGGTGGCGGACGCTTGCGCGTTCACGTTGAAAAAATGGGTGGCTGTACATAGCTAAAGAAGTCACAGTTGCACCGCAAGGGGTCGGCAACGAATGCACGTGATAACAACAAATTGTAAAGTTATACGAAGTGAGGCTGACACCTAACTCTTTTGGATCCGATCTCACGGAACTGTACAAAACTCTGGTGTAAGAGAATACAGCCACCCCAGGGAGAGCAACATTTTTCCCGCAGTCTCTTCGCGATGAGAGCACAACACGTCGAAGTGTATGAGCCGCCCGCTGATGGCTGCCGAGCTAGCGCGCGCGCCCGCCCGCGATTGCGACCGCGCCCTTAGAAGCAAAATTCAGTTGCTGCTCGAGCGACACCCCTCCCCCCCTGGAGTCCTTTAATGCTCGTTCTGCTTCGACGGGAGGTCTCCCGAAAAGGGGGGGGACGCTATTCGCCTCGTGTGCGACCGATGGCGGCGCTGCGAACGGCGCTCCGGTGACGCAAAGGCGGGGATTCGGCTTTTGTCGTCTGCTAAACTCTGGCTAAAACAGCAGCATTTTCGTTATAGTTCGCTCGCGTCGCACGGCGTTCCTCGACTACTAGCTGCATTTTCTTCTTATGATATTTCTTGAGATGACTGCTAGCATTACATGAGTTTAAGAAACGTTAACATTTAACATATCTTCTGTATACCGACAGCCATCGCGGTCAGGTTCATGCCCCCCGAGTTCGTAGCGTCGCTCACTGGGCTGGATGGCGTTGAAATAGCTTACGTGAAAGCGCGAACGCCCCCGCAAAGTCAGTTAAAGGTTATTGCGGACCACTAGCATATATTGGGGCCTGGATGCAAATAAGATCGCTCGGAATGAAATGCCAGCAGTGGTGCGCGTGGTACAGTTCGACTCTTATGATTAGAGATAGATACGTTCATGAGCCGCATTCATGTTTTCGATCGCGCAGTGCTGCCTACTCGACTGCGCGAGCCTGCCAATGGTAGGATGGCGCGCACTATATTTCTAATGTTTGGGCAACGCGATCCGCCGCAGTGTTCGCGTTTCACTTGACACCGATAGTACAGCTTCGTAAACATTAAGAAAAATCGGCGAATGTGTCCAGGAAGAGGAGAAAGAGAGCTCTTTCCCACCATTCTTTTGGCCCCTGTGGCTGATTATTGTGATTCTTTACCGTGCTGTAACAAGATTGAATATTTTAAGGTGGGAGCCTTAGATTCCACATAAATTGGTAAAATTGACCGTCGGCGTCCCGCGTCGCCCCAGCGTCAACACGAGTGATGCGAAAATTCATCACATGATCACGTCATCATGACATCCCAGACCGCCAAAATTTGTGACGTCATAACACATGATTACGTCATCACATGACATCGTCGCTTTGCATTGCCTCCGTGATTGGTGGGCCGATCTCGGAGGCGTTGCAAAACCAGGTGATGGGTAGAAAGCTTCAATGCAAAACCGCGTTACGTCCAGAAAGCATTCGGAGGGGGGGCGGCGAAGGAAAAATACATCGACTCAAGAAAAAGATGGCTTTCGCCTTCGAGTCAACTTAGGCAAATTCCTAAGGAACTCGAGTCTCTTTAGTACAGTGATCGCACCAAGCCACATCAGGAGTCGACCGTTGAGACTGATTTACAGTATTTTATTGCAAATACATCTTTCGATGCGAAAGCTTTATATTTATCAACGTTAGTATGATTACACTAATTCTGTTCAGCATATTTTCAGACAACCGTGGAACGAGTGAACAAACGTCGATTTATTAACGTAAGGATTAAAATATGTTGCAAAAAAAAAAATAGAACAAAAACAAAAGAAAATCACTCCGGACAACCTACCGATATTTCATATCCCCATCGTACATCCCCTTTAGACTCACCTTGTTTATTTCGTGTTTCAGTTTAAAGTACTTACGACGCGCTTACACAGCAGCTGCTAAAAATGTGTATTTAATCAAACGTTGTTGCCGGTAACGCCACTTAATTTATTTGAATGACATCACACGTCGTTTGTCATGCTCCGAACATATGAATTGAATCGAAGGAGCAGGCTTGGCAACCGAACACGCGCAGCACGCGGTATACATTTATTGCGCTTTAACGCAGACATGGAAGCTGAAGCCCGAATGCAAAGTCAGTTCAAGCGGTAAGAATGATCGCCTCACAATAAAACGGGCAGGAAAGTCATTTTGAGTGCGCCACGGCCATAGAACAGTCGCGAAAAGAAAAATTCACCGTATAAGCAGATGTACACATGGATGGCTAGCAGACGACAACAGGAGCAATCGACACAGAACGGCAAGTCCGCTCGATTTCGATGGGCATTTTGCTTGAACATTCAGTACAATTGCTTTATGAACTCGCCCACCAATGTTTCAATAACTCGAGCGCGATAGACAGGCTGGCAGCGTCGAGCAGCCTTCACGTAGCGAACGCGCGCGCGAAGAGCTGCATCCGAGTCCTCTCCCTGACGTCACACGCGAGAGGGCGCCACTCCAAGATCTCGAGGCGAATCGCATGCGCCCTCCGAGCGACGGAGTTAGGCCGGCTCGTTTGATCCCTGCTTCAGACGCGTTCGTCGCCACCTCTCGCGGGCTTTTACCCGCGGGTAAAACATGATGTGCGGGGGTATGTTATCAATTTGGACTTTATACGGGGCATGACGGCGACGGTAAAAACCCGTCGAGAGTGTCCACATAATTGCTCTCGCAATAATAAGGCTATTCCTTAATTTAGCTTGGTGTTTGAAAAATGCGGAATTGGACAAATGTTGCTTCACAAGTGCTGTGGAACGGGGCTACATCTGATCTGAACGTTCTCTCTGACTGCTCCAAACTTGCTCAAAAAGGCCTTTCTGGCTGCTCCAAGCCTGCTACAAAAGGCACTTTTGCCTGCTCCCAGGACTGCTCCTAAAGCCATGTACACTGTTCCACCCCTGCACATGCTATACCGTGACTGATACTTTGCTGAGAAAGCATGGTTTCCCAGTATTCCGGTGTATCTTGGCTGGGCTTCTCGACCTCGGCAAATGTACATGTCATCCAGCTTGTCAAATGTAAATACGTACTCCCCCTTTCAATCACCGTAGATTCTGTCGAGTGCACATTAAATAACGGGAACAAAGGACCACTTAGTAACCTTTGTTCATCATTAACTGCCCATTAACCAGGACCCTAACTATTCTGTGCATAAAGCGCGCAGAAGACACTTCTCCTCACAATGAAGGCTTAGGTTGTACTAAAGCACAGACGTAATCAGACTTTTTCTTTTAAGTGCTGATAACTTTAGGAGCCCGGGCTCACGTATGCTGTCGTCGCTTGGCGTAACGCAGGCAAAAGCATGTATAAAAATAGAAAAGAAGAGAAAGCAAGTGAGAAATAGAAAGAGAGAAAAAAAGGGGGGAAAAATAGGAAGAAAATTAGAAATAAAAATGAAGATATAAAAAAAAGGATAGAAAAAACGGAAACAGAGAAAAAGAAAGAAGGGAGGAAATAAAGAGAAAGCCAAAGAGAAACAAAGAAGGCTGCCCAGCTACGGACTTCCTTCAGACTTGGCACCACGAGTGCGAAGCAGCCTTAATTTTTGGAAAGTAAATGGAATGCACAGAAAATTTAGACAGCTTGTGCTTACATTGTTGTAACTAAAGCACCGCCGCCGAAGTTCCGCACGACTGATACCAACGGCAGAGAGCCGCGGTTACGCGAATAGAGATAAACTTCGGAGAAACACAGTCTATATAAGGACAGAATTGT